>OX424439.1:34264255-34304698 GCA_949152465.1 Cantharis flavilabris
ATATTATTTAAAAAAAAAAGGAACTATGCTAACCAGGTGATAAGTGATTAGTGAACAATAATAATAATAATCATAACAATAGCAGCGATAACAATAATAAATAATGGGAACAATGAAAATATTGAAAACAATAATAACAAAATAATGAGAATAGTAAAGATAATGGTAACAATAATAATAATAATTACAACAATAATAATAATAATTATAACAATAATAATAATAACCTTAGCAATAATAATAACGAAATTGATGAGAAAAAAAAAATAATAAAAGAAATAATAAATAATCAAAAAGAGAATCCCCAAAGAGGCACCAATGGGACAAACCTGGAGGTAAGACAATTTTGGGCAAACTGAAAGAGAAGAAGGAAACAAAGAAAAGAAAAGATTAGGTATTAAAAGATTTAAGCGATGAAATAATTTTTTTAAGAAGTTTCAAGAATGAAGTAATTAAAGTTTGGTTTTTGCAGATATCAAGAATGTTGAAAGGAGAAGCGTTGTAGAGAGAGCAAATGGACAGATGGTTAAATCGTAGAGCAAGATATTTAGGGCAGTCTGACAATAAATGTTGCAGAGTCTGGGTACTTTTGGAATCACAAGGGCATACATCAACAGGACTGATCTTAAATCTAAACAAATAGTCGCGCGCGTATGAATGTCCAGTCAATAACTGCGTCGTTTCGAAAGAAGTCTCGAAGGCTTTCCGGAACACACGAACGTCCCGCAGCGTGGGCAAATGTCGCCGAGTCGTCGAACCTTGAACGGCGTTCTGGTACTCGGTTTCCCAAATACGTTCCGATTCAAGGCGGATCGCTCGCTTTGCAAAGCTCAGTGGAAACTGGCTGAAGACCACACCTCTATGCGAACCAGCCGCATCTTTGGCGCATAGGTCTGCAACCTCGTTTCCACCGATCCCGCAATGCGCTTTTACCCACGCAAACTTGACCATCGTGTGCTTCCTAATTTCGAGAAGGTAACGATGAATGGAGGTAACCAATGGTATAGTGCTACTCCTGTTACAGATCGAAGTAAGAGCCGAGTGGCAATCAGAGAAAATACATACGGAATGTATTTTCCTGGGGGAGATCCAATGCAAGGCCTCGTCAATCGCATATAACTCAGCTTGAAACACACTGCACGAGTCGTGCAAACGAAACTTGTGTGTCTCCTGTCGAGTTTGGTGATAAATGACGATTGCTGCACCGACCTCCCCGCCTTCCAGCTTACTTCCATCCGTAAAGATAGCTGCACTTACCAAGTCGCATATTTCATCAACTTCGTGCGAGTCGCTTATCTTCGTGAAGGTGATCGTTTGCCTATAGCGGGGATGAAGCATCCCCTCTGGCGGCGTACGATTCTGAAGGACGACATCGTCAGGAAGTTGATCAAAAGTTCCATTCGCCTTTATCATCTCTAGCTTCGCGACTTCCTCTATCCTTAACTCGATCGGTAAAAATCCAGCCAAGGCAAGAGCAGATATTGCCGAGACGGTCCTAAATGCGCGCACCGTCCTGATAGCGTACGTCCGCTGAAAGGAGCGCAACCAACGTCGCACGTACTGATACTTTAACGCTCCACACCAAATGCTAGCCCCATAAGTTAAAATTGGTTCTACGACTCCGTGGTATATCGTTTCGAGGTTTTCAGGATGAATTCCCCACGTCGGACGCACGAAGCTACATAATTTCTTAAAAATATTATTAACTTTTAAAATGATGTATTTAACATGTTCGTTAAATTTTAAATTTTGATCTAAAATAATGCCTAAAATTTTAATTTTTGTATCGAAATTAATTTGAACATTGTTAAAATAAATGGTTGCCTGTCTAGCTTTTGGTGTGAAGGCCACAGCTTGGGTTTTCGGGGCACTGAACAAGAGTTTTACTCCAGTACCCCACCCGTGAATAGCAGCAAGTGCTCTATTAGTACGCTCTTCCAGTTGTGTTACATTGGACGCGCTTACGATTAGAAAGACGTCATCTGCAAAAGCTTGCAGATAACATCCCTCCGGCAAGCCTATCTCGAGAAGCTCGTCCAATATAATATTCCAAAAAGTAGGACCACAAACAGAGCCTTGGATGCATCCCTTTGTCATATACTTGCGCGACTTTCCGTCAGCGTAAGCCAGCTCGACAGATCGATTCTCTATATAACTACGTAGAATGTTATATACGTTGCGCGGACATTTAATATTTCGCAATCTGTTGAATAGTGCTGGCCACCAAGCGTTGTCGAACGCCGCTTTAATGTCTAGGGATACAGCCAGAACCTGGCGCTTTCGACCCTTCTCACGTCTGATTATATTGACTGCGTTTCGCAAAGCGTCAGTAGTAGACACCTGCTCCTTAAAACCAAATTGTCGTTCATTCCATGCCCGACGCTGTTGGCCATAAAATATTAATCTTTTTATTATTAGTTTTTCCAATAGTTTGCCAAAAACAGGCAAAAGGCCAATAGGTCGAAACGAGGATAGATCGGATAAGTCTTTGTTGGGCTTTGGTAATATTTTTACAAATGCTTGTTTCCATGGTGTTGGGAAATGACCAACAGCCAGGCATGAATTAAACAGACTGGTAAGGAACAGGGGATACTCTGACGCAAACGCAGTGCAAATATCAGACGTGAGGTTGTCTACGCCAGGGGCTCTGTTTGGACTCATAGTACCTAATGCGTCCAATACCTCATCAACAGTGAATTCCTCTTCCTCGGCTGAATCACATACATAGGGCGAATTAAACATGTGTCGTAGTTCGTAATGTCGCAGTAAGGTGTCGTTACTGTCGTCAGGGTAAAAGTGTCTCAACAGTTTGTCGGCTGTCTCGTCACTGTCCTCGGTAAATCTGCCTTCGCACATCAGCGTCGATGGTGAACGTTGCATTGGAGCGTCTTTGATCAATCTGCCCGTCATTGACCACACATTTTCTTTATTTTGCAATTGGCAGAATTCTCTAAAATGATTTGTAGAGGTGGATCTAATTAAATCAGCGTACTCCTTCTTTAGCTCAGCCTGAGCCCCCAGAAGTTGGGTTATATCCAAATTCTGGCGAACGCCAGAACGAATACGATGATGAACATCGATACACCTCTTTTTCAACACTTCCAGCTCCTTAGACCACCATGGATTATACGGCTTAGTGTTTCCACGTATTTTCATGGAGGAGAAACATGATTTGCGTATGTCCTCCGTTAATGTTTCCACAACGCAGTCCAAGGAGCCGGGAGTAATATTTTCGAAAATTGTATTTAATAATTTTGACTGTGTTAAGTTTTTGCCTAAAGAGGTTGAGAATTTCTGCCAATCTGCCGTTTTGTTTCTAAAAAGGTAAGTTGACTTTTCGACGGCTGCAGTTAAACATTGATCAACCGAAACCGTAAAAGTGATAGCATGATGGTCAGATGACGGACAAATCGACTTATCAACGCTCCAAAGCGACAAACGAGAAGCGATGCCCTCGGACGACATCGTCACATCAATAATTGATTCAAGAATGTTGCCGTCCCGGACAACTTCAAATGTCGACGAGCCTCCTTCATTGCATATATTCAGATCTTGCGAATATGCAATGCTGAGGACATCATCACCTCGTTCATCTCCGATTAACGAACCCCAAGCAGGGTTCGCACCGTTAACATCACCACCTACGATAACGTGCGAGCCGTTAACTTTGCTCAAGAAATGGTTCAGATTTACCAGAGTGTCATTCACGTCTACGTCTGGCTCTATGTAAACGCTTCCAACAAACAAGAACCTGCGTCCTATGCACATCCTGATCACACAAAGATTGGTATCACAATACTGGGACATGCCCAGTACTGCTCCAATACTCTGTTTGACCAGGATGCAGCTCTTTATCCGTGGATTATTGTTCTTGTTCTTGTTACATTGGAAGACATGTACACCAGCCAGACCTTTAACATGATTAATTCGGCCTACATATGGTTCGGTGATGAGAGCGACATCCCGGTCGCTTAGCATGAAATATTGAAGGAATTCACGATGACAAGCATACGAACGCATCAGGTTACACTGTACAAATTTTATTGTCTTACCACCCATAAGTGATCTTTTCTTTTAATCTGCCCTCCATTGCCTTATAAATTGAACATTTATTTGAAGTTGCCGAATGTTTGATGTCCAAACTTGTTTTGTTCTTTATGTTACTAAAATGACAATTTTTACATTTTTGTTTGTTGTTATCAGTTTTATTTGGGCACTCCTCAAAGAGGTGATCACCCCCGCAAAACGAGCAGGCCGGAGACTTGCAATCGCAGAACCTCCTTAAATGACCATAAGAGAGGCATGTGAAGCACTGTCGTACTGATAAAAATTCAGACACATGCACTCTCTCATGGTCAATATTAAGTCTTTCACAGCTAATGATAGTTGCAAAAAGCTTGGGACTCACTTGCAAAATCGCATTATATAAGTGTTTGTTACGGTTGTTTTTTAGAAATTTTATTTTTATTGACTCCTTCTGCAAAAGCAAGTCCCGGACCCGATCGTTCTGCGTCGTGATCACCTCAATTAGGTCCTCCCTTGCTACCTCTCGAGAGATTCCCTTAATGATTATATTAGGGTGTAAGATTACTGGTTCATCGACTTTAAAATTTGTGTTATCTTTTAGTTGAGTGGTTATTTCATCTTTTTGATTACCATTATCGAAAGTTATCTTTATTTTATTATTTGACAATTTTGTGGTTGAAACAGGTGCAAAATTTTTGGTTCGGAACGATATTACTTCCTTCCATTTTTTTATAACCTGATCGTGGTTTTTTAACGCATTATTAATTGGGGTTACAATTAAGCTGGGGAGGTTTTTGGGTTGCTTAGGGGCAACCACACCAGCATACGAAAGTTGCTGAACGGGTGGAACCTTCTTAACCTCGTCCAGAACAACTTTTAGTTCTTCCCTGATAACTTCTCTAATACGTTTTTCACCTGCGACTTCGGTAGACTGTAAATTTTGATTTGAAGTTGCCAATAAGTTAATTTTTTTTGCAATATCGTTGATATTTTCCAAAGACTCCAGAATTGATATTTTTATTGAACTTTTTAAGTTTCCACTTAAAGCAACTTGCTCCTTAATTTTTTTTGCTTCATTGACTAATAATTTCGACGCTTCTTCGTAGGAATCCATTAAAATTTAGATTACTTCCTAATAACTTAGACAAACGTCAAATACAAAACTTTCCAAATTTTCCAAAATTTTCCAAATTCTTCCTTAAAAGAGCTCAAAATCCTAAAGCTTTTATATTGGTCTGATCCTTATTGACCCGTTGTATTTTATAAGCCAAAATTATTCCCAAATAACGCAATTTTTGTAACTTTTCCAATTTTGACAAACGTCAGATATAAATTTTAAATTTTCCAAATTTTTGCCCAAAAAACAGCTCGTAATTCCAAAATTTTATCGTGGTCTGACCTTTGTTGACCCGTCGTATTTCATAAGCCAAAATTATTCTCAAATAACGCAATTTTTGTAACTTTTCCAATTTTGACAAACGTCAGATATAAATTTTTAAATTTTCCAAATTTTTTGCCAAAAAACAGCTCGAAAATCCAAAATTCTTCCACTGGTCCAACCCTTATCAACTCATCGAATTTACTATTCAAAAATTATATTTTCTTAAGCAATCGAACCGCTAAAAATATTAGATTAACACAGGAGCGACATGCAACACATGCACACTCGTCGGAGGTCACCGGTTAGGGTTGAGTTAGGTTAGGTTAGGTTAGGTTAGGTTAGGTTAGGTTAGGTTAGGTTAGGTTAGGTTAGGTTAGGTTAGGTTAGGTTAGGTTAGGTTAGGTTAGGTTAGGTTAGGTTAGGTTAGGTTAGGTTAGGTTAGGTTAGGTTAGGTTAGGTTAGGTTAGGTTAGGTTAGGTTAGGTTAGGTTAGGTTAGGTTAGGTTAGGTTAGGTTAGGTTAGGTTAGGTTAGGTTAGGTTAGGTTAGGTTAGGTTAGGTTAGGTTAGGTTAGGTTAGGTTAGGTTAGGTTAGGTTAGGTTAGGTTAGGTTAGGTTAGGTTAGGTTAGGTTAGGTTAGGTTAGGTTAGGTTAGGTTAGGTTAGGTTAGGTTAGGTTAGGTTAGGTTAGGTTAGGTTAGGTTAGGTTAGGTTAGGTTAGGTTAGGTTAGGTTAGGTTAGGTTAGGTTAGGTTAGGTTAGGTTAGGTTAGGTTAGGTTAGGTTAGGTTAGGTTAGGTTAGGTTAGGTTAGGTTAGGTTAGGTTAGGTTAGGTTAGGTTAGGTTAGGTTAGGTTAGGTTAGGTTAGGTTAGGTTAGGTTAGGTTAGGTTAGGTTAGGTTAGGTTAGGTTAGGTTAGGTTAGGTTAGGTTAGGTTAGGTTAGGTTAGGTTAGGTTAGGTTAGGTTAGGTTAGGTTAGGTTAGGTTAGGTTAGGTTAGGTTAGGTTAGGTTAGGTTAGGTTAGGTTAGGTTAGGTTAGGTTAGGTTAGGTTAGGTTAGGTTAGGTTAGGTTAGGTTAGGTTAGGTTAGGTTAGGTTAGGTTAGGTTAGGTTAGGTTAGGTTAGGTTTTTTTTTTTTTTTCCGTTTTCTGACTGGGTTAAACCACCCAGCCAGAGAGTATATTATGCAAATTGATACATATTATTTAAAAAAAAAAGGAACTATGCTAACCAGGTGATAAGTGATTAGTGAACAATAATAATAATAATCATAACAATAGCAGCGATAACAATAATAAATAATGGGAACAATGAAAATATTGAAAACAATAATAACAAAATAATGAGAATAGTAAAGATAATGGTAACAATAATAATAATAATTACAACAATAATAATAATAATTATAACAATAATAATAATAACCTTAGCAATAATAATAACGAAATTGATGAGAAAAAAAAAAAATAATAAAAGAAATAATAAATAATCAAAAAGAGAATCCCCAAAGAGGCACCAATGGGACAAACCTGGAGGTAAGACAATTTTGGGCAAACTGAAAGAGAAGAAGGAAACAAAGAAAAGAAAAGATTAGGTATTAAAAGATTTAAGCGAGGAAATAATTTTTTTAAGAAGTTTCAAGAATGAAGTAATTAAAGTTTGGTTTTTGCAGATATCAAGAATGTTGAAAGGAGAAGCGTTGTAGAGAGAGCAAATGGACAGATGGTTAAATCGTAGAGCAAGATATTTAGGGCAGTCTGACAATAAATGTTGCAGAGTCTGGGTACTTTTGGAATCACAAGGGCATACATCAACAGGACTGATCTTAAATCTAAACAAATAGTCGCGCGCGTATGAATGTCCAGTCAATAACTGCGTCGTTTCGAAAGAAGTCTCGAAGGCTTTCCGGAACACACGAACGTCCCGCAGCGTGGGCAAATGTCGCCGAGTCGTCGAACCTTGAACGGCGTTCTGGTACTCGGTTTCCCAAATACGTTCCGATTCAAGGCGGATCGCTCGCTTTGCAAAGCTCAGTGGAAACTGGCTGAAGACCACACCTCTATGCGAACCAGCCGCATCTTTGGCGCATAGGTCTGCAACCTCGTTTCCACCGATCCCGCAATGCGCTTTTACCCACGCAAACTTGACCATCGTGTGCTTCCTAATTTCGAGAAGGTAACGATGAATGGAGGTAACCAATGGTATAGTGCTACTCCTGTTACAGATCGAAGTAAGAGCCGAGTGGCAATCAGAGAAAATACATACGGAATGTATTTTCCTGGGGGAGATCCAATGCAAGGCCTCGTCAATCGCATATAACTCAGCTTGAAACACACTGCACGAGTCGTGCAAACGAAACTTGTGTGTCTCCTGTCGAGTTTGGTGATAAATGACGATTGCTGCACCGACCTCCCCGCCTTCCAGCTTACTTCCATCCGTAAAGATAGCTGCACTTACCAAGTCGCATATTTCATCAACTTCGTGCGAGTCGCTTATCTTCGTGAAGGTGATCGTTTGCCTATAGCGGGGATGAAGCATCCCCTCTGGCGGCGTACGATTCTGAAGGACGACATCGTCAGGAAGTTGATCAAAAGTTCCATTCGCCTTTATCATCTCTAGCTTCGCGACTTCCTCTATCCTTAACTCGATCGGTAAAAATCCAGCCAAGGCAAGAGCAGATATTGCCGAGACGGTCCTAAATGCGCGCACCGTCCTGATAGCGTACGTCCGCTGAAAGGAGCGCAACCAACGTCGCACGTACTGATACTTTAACGCTCCACACCAAATGCTAGCCCCATAAGTTAAAATTGGTTCTACGACTCCGTGGTATATCGTTTCGAGGTTTTCAGGATGAATTCCCCACGTCGGACGCACGAAGCTACATAATTTCTTAAAAATATTATTAACTTTTAAAATGATGTATTTAACATGTTCGTTAAATTTTAAATTTTGATCTAAAATAATGCCTAAAATTTTAATTTTTGTATCGAAATTAATTTGAACATTGTTAAAATAAATGGTTGCCTGTCTAGCTTTTGGTGTGAAGGCCACAGCTTGGGTTTTCGGGGCACTGAACAAGAGTTTTACTCCAGTACCCCACCCGTGAATAGCAGCAAGTGCTCTATTAGTACGCTCTTCCAGTTGTGTTACATTGGACGCGCTTACGATTAGAAAGACGTCATCTGCAAAAGCTTGCAGATAACATCCCTCCGGCAAGCCTATCTCGAGAAGCTCGTCCAATATAATATTCCAAAAAGTAGGACCACAAACAGAGCCTTGGATGCATCCCTTTGTCATATACTTGCGCGACTTTCCGTCAGCGTAAGCCAGCTCGACAGATCGATTCTCTATATAACTACGTAGAATGTTATATACGTTGCGCGGACATTTAATATTTCGCAATCTGTTGAATAGTGCTGGCCACCAAGCGTTGTCGAACGCCGCTTTAATGTCTAGGGATACAGCCAGAACCTGGCGCTTTCGACCCTTCTCACGTCTGATTATATTGACTGCGTTTCGCAAAGCGTCAGTAGTAGACACCTGCTCCTTAAAACCAAATTGTCGTTCATTCCATGCCCGACGCTGTTGGCCATAAAATATTAATCTTTTTATTATTAGTTTTTCCAATAGTTTGCCAAAAACAGGCAAAAGGCCAATAGGTCGAAACGAGGATAGATCGGATAAGTCTTTGTTGGGCTTTGGTAATATTTTTACAAATGCTTGTTTCCATGGTGTTGGGAAATGACCAACAGCCAGGCATGAATTAAACAGACTGGTAAGGAACAGGGGATACTCTGACGCAAACGCAGTGCAAATATCAGACGTGAGGTTGTCTACGCCAGGGGCTCTGTTTGGACTGTTAGGTTAGGTTAGGTTAGGTTAGGTTAGGTTAGGTTAGGTTAGGTTAGGTTAGGTTAGGTTAGGTTAGGTTAGGTTAGGTTAGGTTAGGTTAGGTTAGGTTAGGTTAGGTTAGGTTAGGTTAGGTTAGGTTAGGTTAGGTTAGGTTAGGTTAGGTTAGGTTAGGTTAGGTTAGGTTAGGTTAGGTTAGGTTAGGTTAGGTTAGGTTAGGTTAGGTTAGGTTAGGTTAGGTTAGGTTAGGTTAGGTTAGGTTAGGTTAGGTTAGGTTAGGTTAGGTTAGGTTAGGTTAGGTTAGGTTAGGTTAGGTTAGGTTAGGTTAGGTTAGGTTAGGTTAGGTTAGGTTAGGTTAGGTTAGGTTAGGTTAGGTTAGGTTAGGTTAGGTTAGGTTAGGTTAGGTTAGGTTAGGTTAGGTTAGGTTAGGTTAGGTTAGGTTAGGTTAGGTTAGGTTAGGTTAGGTTAGGTTAGGTTAGGTTAGGTTAGGTTAGGTTAGGTTAGGTTAGGTTAGGTTAGGTTAGGTTAGGTTAGGTTAGGTTAGGTTAGGTTAGGTTAGGTTAGGTTAGGTTAGGTTAGGTTAGGTTAGGTTAGGTTAGGTTAGGTTAGGTTAGGTTAGGTTAGGTTAGGTTAGGTTAGGTTAGGTTAGGTTAGGTTAGGTTAGGTTAGGTTAGGTTAGGTTAGGTTAGGTTAGGTTAGGTTAGGTTAGGTTAGGTTAGGTTAGGTTAGGTTAGGTTAGGTTAGGTTAGGTTAGGTTAGGTTAGGTTAGGTTAGGTTAGGTTAGGTTAGGTTAGGTTAGGTTAGGTTAGGTTAGGTTAGGTTAGGTTAGGTTAGGTTAGGTTAGGTTAGGTTAGGTTAGGTTAGGTTAGGTTAGGTTAGGTTAGGTTAGGTTAGGTTAGGTTAGGTTAGGTTAGGTTAGGTTAGGTTAGGTTAGGTTAGGTTAGGTTAGGTTAGGTTAGGTTAGGTTAGGTTAGGTTAGGTTAGGTTAGGTTAGGTTAGGTTAGGTTAGGTTAGGTTAGGTTAGGTTAGGTTAGGTTAGGTTAGGTTAGGTTAGGTTAGGTTAGGTTAGGTTAGGTTAGGTTAGGTTAGGTTAGGTTAGGTTAGGTTAGGTTAGGTTAGGTTAGGTTAGGTTAGGTTAGGTTAGGTTAGGTTAGGTTAGGTTAGGTTAGGTTAGGTTAGGTTAGGTTAGGTTAGGTTAGGTTAGGTTAGGTTAGGTTAGGTTAGGTTAGGTTAGGTTAGGTTAGGTTAGGTTAGGTTAGGTTAGGTTAGGTTAGGTTAGGTTAGGTTAGGTTAGGTTAGGTTAGGTTAGGTTAGGTTAGGTTAGGTTAGGTTAGGTTAGGTTAGGTTAGGTTAGGTTAGGTTAGGTTAGGTTAGGTTAGGTTAGGTTAGGTTAGGTTAGGTTAGGTTAGGTTAGGTTAGGTTAGGTTAGGTTAGGTTAGGTTAGGTTAGGTTAGGTTAGGTTAGGTTAGGTTAGGTTAGGTTAGGTTAGGTTAGGTTAGGTTAGGTTAGGTTAGGTTAGGTTAGGTTAGGTTAGGTTAGGTTAGGTTAGGTTAGGTTAGGTTAGGTTAGGTTAGGTTAGGTTAGGTTAGGTTAGGTTAGGTTAGGTTAGGTTAGGTTAGGTTAGGTTAGGTTAGGTTAGGTTAGGTTAGGTTAGGTTAGGTTAGGTTAGGTTAGGTTAGGTTAGGTTAGGTTAGGTTAGGTTAGGTTAGGTTAGGTTAGGTTAGGTTAGGTTAGGTTAGGTTAGGTTGTCGAGTGCCAAACATGAGCTGAGATAGACGTGTTACGCGAGCTCCCGACCATAGACCAGCTTGGACACCGATAAAGTTGCCGGAAAATTGTGAAATTTGGCAGGCGTGCCACAATAGTGTTTGTGCGTGTACTTGTTAATTTTCTAAATTGTACGACGGCCCAAAGTGCTCCAAAAGTGATAAGACACCAGATAAACCAACAACCCGCTCCACCGAGTTTAAACGAACCCCAAAAATTCCCAAATTTTGGAATCCTGCTCTTGAAATGTGCCCGCCCAGGACAGCAATCCAAAAATTTGGGGAATAAACAATTTTGGTAAAAGTGACACGAGGTACTCCAAAAGGGATAAGACACCAGTTAAACCAACAACCCGCTCCACCGAGTTTAAACGAACCCCAAAAATTCTCAAATTTTGGATTCCTGCTCTTGAAGTGTGTCCGCCCAAGACAGCAATCCAAAAATTTGGGGAATAAACAATTTTGGTAAAAGTGACACGAGGTGGAATTGACTTTAATTAAAAGAACCACCGGCAAACATGTGTTAGCGATCCACATACACCACCCGGAAGACTACACAAGGTTAGTAAAAAATTATTTCAAATTTTCCAAACCCCAACGGCCAAAAAATCCCAAGCGAGAATAAACCGAAATCGCCATCGCAGACCCACGAGGTGTGAACTATATTATTTGACACACACCGCAAACCCACAGGCCAAAAATTCCAAGACTTGAACACTCCACCCAGCGGCCTAGAGCGCCTAAGTTAGCAATTAAAAAAAAAACTTAATTTCCACCGAAAACAGTGCGCGGAAAATTTAAAAACCATTCCGAAAACACAGTTCGCAGCCCCTTCAAATTAAAGTGAAACTCAACCACAAAAGTGCTAAACAGTGCCCAAAAAACCAGATTTTTCTACCACGCGCCCAGGAAGCTAGCGCGCACAGGACTGCAGTCCAAAACATTTATTAACGCAACCCTAATTACCACAAAATCCTTTTCAATTTCATTTTCAAAACTTTTCATTCCACTTAAGCAACCCGATTAAAAGCAATAGTTAAGACCACGCCAGCGAACAAACAATAAATTAGGTTAAATTAAACTAAATTAAGTTAAAGTACACAGCTGGGTGCGGGCGCTCAACAGTGCGGGGAAGACAAGTGCGAACAAACAATAAATTAGGCTAAAAGTAAACTAAGATTAAGTTAAGGAAAACCGAGCCAAGTGCGGGCGCCCAACACTACGGAAAATATAACAATGGCCCACTTCCAGGAATTAGAAAACTGGCTGAAAGCCGTGCAAAACAACAGCAGGACCCCGATAGAGGTGCGATCAGCAGGATCGGCGCTGGCCCAACTCGTCTTCGAGCAGGATGCCAGGCTGGCACTGCTAGACAATCGAGAACCGGACCCAGCTATCTCCATCCTGCTCACCAAAGTGGCGGAGCTCCAGATGGAGATGAGGGAGGTAAAGAACCACCTGAAAAACGGCACAAAAACCAAAACCGAAAATAAACAGAACCCCAGCACAGGGAAAACGGGGAAGAAAACCGGCAAAACCAACAAGGTAAACACACCGGCGGCCGGCGAACCATCGACGTCGGCGATGACCACTACCGAATCCAACGAAACCCCAACGACGGCTAACCTACCGACGACGGAAACTACCCCACAGCCAAGAGGGGAGACGGCCAACGAGACGGCAACCGAGACAGCCGAACAAGACAACTCAACTCAAAGACAAAATAAAAAGAAGAAAAAAAGCAAGAGCCCCAGAAACGCTCTACAAACAAATGAACCCGCAACTGACCCGACTGCCGAAACTATTGAAGTAACAACAGTGACAGAAACAGTAGAAGCAGCCGAGCAAGAAACAGTAATCGAACTAACCGAGGTAGCAGAGACTGCCGCAGTTGTCTCGACCACCCCAACCACCCAGACCACCGAACCAGCCGAGCAGGCTAAACCAATCATAACCGCTCAGGCAGTTGCACAAGCAGTTGCAAACGCAATTGCCCAACCAAACCAAGCAGAGGCGCCTTTCCAGGTCCAAAACCGGAAAAAGCGAGAAAAAACATTGACCAACAGGACCCTGCGAGAACCGGCCATCTGGATCCAGCTACGCAAGGCAGACGATGATGCCGAATATCGAGCAATAATCGCCAAGCTGAAAAGCAGCCTTAGCGCCGAGCCGGCGTCTATCATTAAAGCCGCTAGATCAACAAAGGAAGGTAATGCAATACTGACCCTAAACAAAAACACAGCAGTACAGGCCCAGCTACTGGAGGAAGTTAAAGCGGCCCTGAAAAACAACACCATAGCAGCGAAATTTGGAACAACAGCGGAAAACGAAAAAATCCACTCTTTAACAATTAGGGGGATTGACACTAGCGCAACCAAGGAGGAGGTGGTGGAGAGTCTAAGGCTCATCACAGGGGCTGAAGGGAACATAACCCTTCAATCCTTAAGCTATAACGCCTTATACAAGACCCAGACCGCCTCCATCAGAACAGACCAAGCCAACGCAAACAAACTAACGAAAAAGAGATACATCCGGATTGGACTCATAAACGCATGCCCAGTGAGCATAAACAACAGGTGCTTTCGATGCTGGGCCTTCGACCCCAAGCACAAGCCAAGAGAGTGCGGAGGCCCAGATTATTCCAACAGCTGCTGGAACTGTTGCAAAACTGGGCACAAATCCGACAAATGCCCTAATACCACCCCCACCTGCTGCAGATGTGGAGGGGAACATAGGGCAACCAATCCCATCTGCCCAGAATACAATAAGTAAGAAGAACCTGCAGTCCAGCAAGATCCTACAGATCAACATGCACACGGCCAAGTTGGCTCACGATCTACTGGACCAAACGGTAACCAAGGCTAAAATCACAGCGGTCCTCGCAAGCGAGCCAAACGCTGCGAGGATCGCATCCAAGCAAAACTGGTACAGTAACGCCAGCGGCACTGCTGCAATATGGATAGTAGACGGCAAAGGGGTCAGCGAAAGCGGAGCTGGACAGTGCTACGCATGGGTCACCCATAGAGGCACAACATATTTCAGCTGCTATCTCTCGCCCAACATAACCGTAAATGAGTTCCTAGCAGCAATCGACGAACTTTTCGAACAAGTACAGAGGACAAACACTCCGCTGATCATAGGTGGCGATTTTAACGCAAAATCAGCGGAGTGGGGAGGTAGCCAACGCGAGGCTCAGCGCGACCCAAATGGATTTGCCAGAGGGGAAGAACTGTCCCAAGCAATTGCAGCAACCGATATGTACGTATGCAATGACGGCAACACACCAACGTTTCGCCGCGGCGAGTCATCATCGTGCATCGACGTAACGTTTGCATCGGCGAGTAACCAAACCACGGTCAGCGACTGGAAGGTGCTCGACGAAGAAACGGGTAGCGACCACCTCTATGTCCGATTCGATGTAACAAACAAGAAGGAGGTCCAAGCAAGAAAAGTAGAAGGTTGGAACGAGCGAAAGCTCGACCCTGAAAAAGCGGCAGCGGCCATAGCTAATATTCAGCAAGGACCCGCAGATGCAAACGAGTTGAAAACAGTGCTTCAAACTATCTGCCGAAAAAGCATGCCCCCCCGCCGCGCTCTCCAAAAACGAGCCGTTTACTGGTGGAACGCTTCCATAAAAGAAAAGCGGAAGCAGTGTAACGAAACAAGAAGGGCATACCAACATCGCCAAGGCAGGGGCCGACTCACAGGTGCAGAACTAGAGGTAGAAAAAACCAGGTACAAAGAGCAACGTAAAGAACTGAGCAGACAAATTCAGGCGAGTCAAAAAAGTTCCTGGCAAGCTTTACTAAAGGAAATCGATAACGACGTCTGGGGTCTAGGATACAGAATAGCCACCAAGAAATTAGGTAGAGCGCCCATCCCTAGCCTAGACGAGGAAAAGTTAAGAAACATCATCGACAACCTTTTCCCGACCCACCATACTCAAGAGTGGACGAAGCCATCTGCCCAGTTCAAAGAATTCACAGAAGAAGAACTAGCCCAAGCCACGAAATCCATGTCCGTGGGAAAAGCTCCAGGTCCAGATAAGGTGCCGTCAAGAGTGACAAAGCTGCTAGCAACTGAGAGCCCAGAAACCATCCTTGCAGCATTAAATCACCACGCCAAGGAAGGAATCTTCCCTAAAACATGGAAACGAGCTAAGCTGGTTCTCCTTAAAAAAGGCGACAAGCCTCCAAGCGAACCCAGCTCGTACAGGCCAATCTGTCTCCTAGATGGAACAGGAAAGCTGTACGAGCGAATGATCCTAAACCGCTTAAATCAAGAACTTGATAAGAGCGGAGGGCTCAACGACCATCAATACGGGTTCCGAAAAGGCCGCTCGACTATAGACGCGGTCCAAGCCATGACAAAAATCGCAAACGACGCGGCGGCTGGTACTTGGAGGACCAGGAAGATGTGCGCACTGGTGACACTTGACATCCGGAATGCCTTCAACTCGGTGCAATGGAAGAACATTATAACCGAGCTGGAGGACAGGAAGGTAGACGAGTCTCTTGTCAACATCATAAAGAGTTACCTGTCGGAGAGATTCCTGGTCGTACAAGAAGAGGAGCTGGAAGGGGAGTTCCCAATAACCAGCGGCGTCCCACAAGGGTCAGTTTTAGGACCAACACTTTGGAACATCATGTATGACGGAGTGTTTAAACTAAGGCTGCCCCCGGGCGTCATATTAGTGGGATTCGCGGACGACCTCACCATACTAGTCGTCGCCGCTACGGAAAAAGAACTTAAGAGAAAGACTGACGAGGCGATTATGCTTATCAACGACTGGGTGAAGTCCAGGGGACTTGACCTGGTGCCGCACAAAACGGAAGCAATTCTCCTTACGGGGAAAAGGAAGATCCAGCCCGTCACTTTCCAAATGGGAGTTCACAAGATTGAACCCAAGAGTGAAGTCAAGACACTTGGTATCACTTTTGACAAGAGAAGGAATTTTTCGAAGCACATAGCCTACGCAGCAGAGAAGGCGGAACGCATGTGTACCGCTCTGTCAAAACTGATGCCAAACCTCAAAGGACCACGGCAAATGAAGAGACGAATACTGGCCTCGGTTGTCCACTCCATCCTACTCTACGGAGCACCAGTATGGGTCGACGCCATGGCAGTACAAACACACAGAAACATGCTAGCAAAGGTGCAGAGGAAAGCGGCTTTGAGGGTCTGCTCAGCATACCGTACGGTTTCCCAAAACGCGGTACTGGTGATTGCAGGCATGCCCCCTATCGACCTGATGGCGATAGAAAGATCAAAAAACCATCACCAGAAACTAGACAAAGCAACTAACAAACAAGTGACAAAAGAAGTTTGGCAGGACAGGTGGGACCGGTCAAACACCGGAACCTGGACTAGACTACTAATCCCCGACATAAGCCAGTGGCAAACCAGACCCCACGGAGAGGTTGACTTCCATCTAACCCAGGCACTGACAGGCCACGGTTGCTTTAACGCCTACCTAGCCAGGATAGGCAAGCTAAAGGATGGGAAGTGCACCTACTGCCCAGAGATAGACACGGCGAGGCACACCATTTTTGAATGCCTGGAGTGGGCACAAGTGCGCACCGCAGTCGAACTCCAACTCCAAACGACGTTAAAGCCCGAAAACCTAGTAGCAGAGATGCTAAAAGGCGAGGACGAATGGCGTCTAGTAGCGGATTTGCTTAGGTCCATCCTAATCAAAAAGGAAGACGACGAACGTGAACGACAGGCAGCAGAGTGACGGCTCAACATCTACCAAAAGACCAAGTCCCGCAAGGGCAACAGTGCGCGAAGTGAAAGTGCCGAGAGACGCTAAACACGCGCGCATTCCCAATACCAACCCCAAACCCTAAAGACAAGTCCCCTAGGGGCAAATCACAAGTGTAATCCCCGAACCGCCAAACCACGAAACTAAAGACAAGTCCAATAAGGCAAATACCGCGATAAGTGAAAGACCAAAAACTAGCTAGTGCCCAACAGGGCAACCACAAAGCCCCAGATTCGCGAGAAGAATGCAAGCGCGTACCACGCGGATCTGGCGTAACAGCGGCCGACCATCAATAGGAGGGGTTTTTAGTGGGTAACAACATCGAGTCCCACACTCCCGATCTTGGCAAAGATCGGGGCCAGTGCATAAAGCATTTTCCCCTCCTACACCGCACACAAAAAAAAAAAAAAAAAAAAAAAAAAAAAAAAAGGTTAGGTTAGGTTAGGTTAGGTTAGGTTAGGTTAGGTTAGGTTAGGTTAGGTTAGGTTAGGTTAGGTTAGGTTAGGTTAGGTTAGGTTAGGTTAGGTTAGGTTAGGTTAGGTTAGGTTAGGTTAGGTTAGGTTAGGTTAGGTTAGGTTAGGTTAGGTTAGGTTAGGTTAGGTTAGGTTAGGTTAGGTTAGGTTAGGTTAGGTTAGGTTAGGTTAGGTTAGGTTAGGTTAGGTTAGGTTAGGTTAGGTTAGGTTAGGTTAGGTTAGGTTAGGTTAGGTTAGGTTAGGTTAGGTTAGGTTAGGTTAGGTTAGGTTAGGTTAGGTTAGGTTAGGTTAGGTTAGGTTAGGTTAGGTTAGGTTAGGTTAGGTTAGGTTAGGTTAGGTTAGGTTAGGTTAGGTTAGGTTAGGTTAGGTTAGGTTAGGTTAGGTTAGGTTAGGTTAGGTTAGGTTAGGTTAGGTTAGGTTAGGTTAGGTTAGGTTAGGTTAGGTTAGGTTAGGTTAGGTTAGGTTAGGTTAGGTTAGGTTAGGTTAGGTTAGGTTAGGTTAGGTTAGGTTAGGTTAGGTTAGGTTAGGTTAGGTTAGGTTAGGTTAGGTTAGGTTAGGTTAGGTTAGGTTAGGTTAGGTTAGGTTAGGTTAGGTTAGGTTAGGTTAGGTTAGGTTAGGTTAGGTTAGGTTAGGTTAGGTTAGGTTAGGTTAGGTTAGGTTAGGTTAGGTTAGGTTAGGTTAGGTTAGGTTAGGTTAGGTTAGGTTAGGTTAGGTTAGGTTAGGTTAGGTTAGGTTAGGTTAGGTTAGGTTAGGTTAGGTTAGGTTAGGTTAGGTTAGGTTAGGTTAGGTTAGGTTAGGTTAGGTTAGGTTAGGTTAGGTTAGGTTAGGTTAGGTTAGGTTAGGTTAGGTTAGGTTAGGTTAGGTTAGGTTAGGTTAGGTTAGGTTAGGTTAGGTTAGGTTAGGTTAGGTTAGGTTAGGTTAGGTTAGGTTAGGTTAGGTTAGGTTAGGTTAGGTTAGGTTAGGTTAGGTTAGGTTAGGTTAGGTTAGGTTAGGTTAGGTTAGGTTAGGTTAGGTTAGGTTAGGTTAGGTTAGGTTAGGTTAGGTTAGGTTAGGTTAGGTTAGGTTAGGTTAGGTTAGGTTAGGTTAGGTTAGGTTAGGTTAGGTTAGGTTAGGTTAGGTTAGGTTAGGTTAGGTTAGGTTAGGTTAGGTTAGTTGGCTGGCGGGAGCCGTCCGAGACGGACGTGTTTAACATGGGCTCCGTAAGCCCACCCCTTCAGGCTCGGAAGGCGGTGGAGTAAAATTTTAAAAATGTGCGGGTTACGTCCGGCTCGTCTAGCGCTCTTCAATGATACCGCATGGACCAAAATTGGTCCACGGATAACCAAGATATGGTGGTTTTTGCGTGCATAAACTTTTAACTGCCGTAGGTGTGCGGGGAGTGCTCCGATTAAGACGGGAGTTGCGAGTCCGACAAGGTGCCACTTGTTGGTTTTTGTAAAGGATTACGTCACCTAAGTCACAAAATAGGGGTAAGTGCTTCCTACTTATTTGGTGGTAGTACGATAAGGGCGAAAGTTATACTGGAAGATCAAGCGCGGGAAATGGAAGAGAACGGTACCGGTCTCCAACTTATCGGGCCAATAATAAGGTGGCAAATCGTCTATCAAGTGCCAAAAATTTAATTTAATAAATTAGATTACATATGAAGCTTTCAATTTCAATTTGTGCGCGAAGGGGTGGTCAGATCGGGGTCGGACAAGTACGAGGGGGTAGAACATAAAAAACGTGATCCATCGAAGTGCGTCTCGACCTTATCGGTTCGGAAATAGTGGCATAAATTGCGAAAAACTCCTTCAAAATCAATGTTTATCAATGTTTACATTGATAAAGATAAACAATTTGGAAAATATACGGGGTGATCAACGCAAGACCGCGCTACAGTGTGAGCACACCAAACCTTAAATATCGTATATTGAGAGAACCACTGTACGGATCACCCCCGGAGAGGTGTCATTCGACTCGGGCCGGTAAGGGGCACCCCCCCCCCCTCGAAAAAAAACCCCCCCCCCACCTACCCCCCCCCCACCAGGTTTCGTGGGAAGAATTTTTGCCCCCCCCCCTCCCCCCCCCTCGGGCAAGTTTCACGAGGCGCAAAAATACACCAAAAAAAAAATTTTTCGAAATTTTTTCTTCTGCGCATGCGCGACCCAAAACATCAAATACGCCCGGGAGAGTGTTTCGGGTCGGACCAAAACACCGCGAGCTGTCCGTGGACGGTATGGTGGGTGTATTGTGCTAAATATCAAGAGTCCAAACATCAAGAGACCCCCTTGTTACCTCTTTGTGTCGGCATCTCAACCCGCGGGGGTCCCTCAGAGATCGGGTAACCAATCCCGGTGGATGGAGGACTACCTGCGGGGTCGGCGCAGGAGGGACGGGGTCCACAAGATAGCCGCACACCAGCGAACGCCAGCCAACTCAACCAAAACCTAAAGAAAGAAGATGGAAAGTCGAAAAGAAGAGGAAACGGTTACGGTGCAGGGGTCCGGATCCCCAGTACCGGTCGTGGATGGCTGTGCCGGAGCAGGCGCCACACGACCGTCAGCCTACGACTGCTCTGCGTCCTCGGTGGCTGACCAGGCCGGGGCGCGAAAAGAAGCGACTGGAAACCAAGACGACCCCGGCGAGTTCAAGGACAAGAATACGGTAAAAACGAAAAAAGGCAAACCAAAAGTTATGCCAAAGTTGAGGGTGGCTAAGTCGGTGGATAACTCACCGGCGGGCTCTCCCACCACAGGTGCCCGCTGGAGCTACGACTTGGAGGGCGATCCCGTCGTGATCTTAAACGACGTGATTCGCATCTGCCAGGAGAAACTGCAGACGAAGGCGGGTGGCTTCTCGAGCCAAAGTCTGCAAATACTAAGAGAGACAATCACCAGCAAACTCAAGAAGGTGATCAATATCAGATCGCTGGAAAAGATCCAACAAGAGTCCGAGCTGGACAAAAAAGTCAACCAACTGCAAGGTCAGGTTGAAGAACTATACAAGATGGTAGCGACCCAGAAGACCACCATAGATAAATTGGCGAAGAACTCGGATCACATCCAGTCCGACGCCTTAAAGATTAAAGATGAAGCGAGAAAAGCTAGAGAGGCGGAAGCACACTCCAACGACTTGCGGAAGAAGGAGACAGCGAAGATGTCCACCGCGGTGGACAATGTCCATTTTCTGCTTGTCAAGATGGGCAGGGATATGGCCGATCTCCAGGCCAAACTAGTGGCCCTGGACAACAAAAAATTTGAAACTTCTTTCAGCCAACAAGGGGTGGGAGAATTCGAGACTCTCATAGAGAGAGTCAATGAGATGGGGAATCACATCGATGAAATGAGAGGGAAACTACAAGCCCCTCACAAACACTACATCACAACGGCACAAACGCAGACAAGCCCGAAGATTCCCCCCAAAGAACAAGGAAAAAAAGAAAAAGAAAAAGAAAAAGAAACTGAGAGCTTTGCCACGGTAGTGATAAGCAAAGAGACACCGATGACCCCATCCGCGCCCCAAGTAAGAGGGTTGGATAGTGGCCCCCTGCCATCAACGGGGGCAGTGCGAAAGGGCACCATAATCTCAACTCAAATCAACGAGGAAGATGAGGAGCCCTTCACAACGGTCCAAAGGAAAAGAAAAGGTAGGCGTACAGAGAAACCTACAGAAAAGAGATTAGAAGAAGAAAAGAAGTTAAGAAGAGAAGAAGAACAGAAGCCCCCAGCAGTAATAATAAAGCTGGATAAAGGGCAAGACAATTATAGGGCAGCGTTAACAAAATTAGCGCAGCTGACAAAACAGACTGCCTACGTGAAAAGGGTCAGGCAGACGAAAGGGGGAGATCTCCTAGTAGAAACTGAGAGCAACATCGAGAAATCTGCGCTCATCGAAATCCTCAATGGGAAAATGGAGGTAAACCCCTTAAGAAAAACGGAGACAGTCCAAATAAGAGATATCGATCTTCTGTCCACCAAGGAGACCATCCGACAAGACATTCTAAACATCACGGGACCCGCAGGACACATAACCCTGCGGGACCTAACCCCCGCGTTTGGGAACACACAATCGGCTATCGTCGTGATGGACGCGGAAAGTGCAAATAAACTGTTGTCGGAAAAGAAGATCCGTATCGGTATGGTGAATGGCTGCCGAACTCGCCGCTCTTACCGGTGTTTTCGGTGCTGGGCCTGCGACCACGACACGGGACAGTGCAGACGAAGTGTCGACAGATCCAGCCTGTGCTGGAACTGCTGCAAGACCGGCCATAGAGCTAAAGACTGTGGTAGCATCTCCCTCCCCTCTGTATCGAGTGCGGGAAACCCGGCCACAGATACGGTACACGGGGATGCAGCGCAAAAGAGCGGAGAAATCCGGGTCCTGCAAGCAAACTTGCACACGGCAAGGGCAGCCCAAGCCCTTCTAATACACAACGTGTTGGCCCGCAAAATCGATGTGGCTCTGCTGAGCGAGCCGAATCGCCTGCCGGAGCACTGGTGGGCCAGTAACTCCGGGTCGGCGGCGATCTGGGTCCCCGACGCGAGAAGGGTCGAGAAGTGGGGCAAAGGGGAGTGCTTCGTTTGGGTTAAGTACTTACATAACACGTACATCAGCTGTTACATCACCCCAAACTGCACTCCCCAATATTTCCAAGCTGTCCTAGACGAGCTATTCGATCTGGTTCGAGACATGGCTGGCCCTATTGTCGTCGGGGGCGATTTCAACGCGAAGTCTCCGGAGTGGGGATGTGAGGTCTCCGACTTGCGGGGTGAGCTGCTGACGGAGGCATTGGCGGCGACGGAACTTGAGGTTATCAACTCTGGCGATACCCCCACGTTTAACAGGGGAGGGTCCTCGTCGATTCTCGACATTACCTTTGCTACCCCAGGCCTCCAGCAGAAGATCCCGAACTGGAGGGTGCTGGAGGAGGAGACGGCGAGTGACCATAAATATGTGGCCTATGAGATTCGGTCGCCGATCCCCGGTGCTAGAGAAGTACGGGGCTGGAACGTTCGGAAGCTGGACGACGCCAAGCTGGCGTCCAAGGCGGAAGAAGTGTTCTCCGAAGAGGTGGAGTCTCCGGAGCAACTCGCCGAAGCCCTCGCCAAGATCTGCGAAGCTGCCATGCCGCCGAAAACATCCTTCAAGCGGAGGGGGGCTTACTGGTGGAACGGCGAGATTGCTGCACAGAGAGTCGTGTGTAACAACATCAGGAGGAGACTCCATAGAGTAGGAAGAAGAGATGTGCAAGCGGGAGAAGAGATGCAAGCCACACTCTCGCAGGAAAGAAAAAAGTTGGCACGGATGATCGAGAAGAGCCAAAAGTTGTGCTGGACAAAAATCATCCAACAAGTGGAAGAGGATGTGTGGGGTGTAGGCTACAAGATAGTCACATCCAGACTCGGCAGACAACCTATTCCCGGCATGACAGAGGACAGGATTAGAACAGTACTGGACACCCTCTTCCCCACTCACCACACGCAAGAGTGGGAGCGCCATGCCGGAGAATTCCAACCATTCTCCATTGAAGAACTTAGAGAGGCTGCCAAGAGTCTGGGTAACGGGAAGGCACCAGGACCCGATTGCATTCCCGCAGAGGCCATCAAGAAAATCGTTGAGATCCACCCCACACAAATCCTAGAAGTTTTAAACAGATGTGCCCAGCTTGGCGACTTCCCGAACATCTATAAGAAGGCCAAGCTGGTGATACTAAGGAAGGGCCAAAAGCCTCTCGAGCTCCCCTCCTCGTACAGACCGATATGCCTGCTGAACACAACGGCAAAGCTGTACGAGAAACTGCTACTTCGCAGACTACAGGGGGAGCTAGCGCTAAACGAGAGGCAATATGGCTTTCGGAAAGGCAGGTCCACGATAGATGCCCTTAAACACATTGTGGAAACGGCAAGGAAGGCTCGAGCGGGTACGTGGCGTACAAGGAGGATGGTGGCGCTGGTCACGCTCGACATCAAGAACGCATTCAACTCCGCAGGATGGAAGCATATCATCGAGGCACTAACCAGGAAAGGCATAACACCAGGCCTGTTAAACATACTGAAGAGCTACCTGACTGCGAGGACACTGTTAGTTGAAGAGGATCTCCTGAACATCGTGATGGAAGTGACCAGCGGGGTCCCACAAGGATCCGTACTGGGGCCGACCCTCTGGAACGCCATGTACGATGGCATATTCGAGATTGAGCTGCCAGAAGGCGTGGAACTGGTGGGCTTCGCTGACGACATCACCATCATCGTCGTCGCGAAGACCATCGAAGAGTTGGAGCGGAAGCTGGGCGAGGCAATCCGGGCCATCCAGAGATGGATTGATGGAAGGGGCCTCGCACTTGTTCCCGACAAGTGCGAACTTCTGATGGTCACCGGAAGAAGAAAGATCCCTCAGCCGACTATTGTGGTGGGTCAACACCAGCTGATCCCGGGCAGGAGCATCACGATCCTCGGAGTGACGATCGACAAGAGTCTGACGTTCGCACCACATATCAACAGGGTGGTGACTAAGGCGGAGAAGAGCTGCGCCGCCTTAGCGAGACTCATGCCGAACATCCAGGGCCCGAACACCACCAAACGTAGGGTCCTGTCGTCGGTCGTTCACTCCATAATCCTGTACGGAGCACCCATATGGTCGGCGGCGATGAGAGTCGCCAGATACCGGAACACCCTTCTGAAGGTCCAGAGGAAGATGGCCCTCAGAATTTGCTGCGCCTACCGTACTGTATCAGAGAGCGCGGTCCTGGTACTGGCGGGAATTCCACCTATTGATCTCTTGGTGGCAGAAAGGTCAGCCAACTACACCTCGGCTGACCAAAGGGCGGCAAACAGGGAAAAACTACTCCAGGAATGGCAACAGAGATGGGAGGAGTCGGAAACGGGAAAGTGGACCCGCACATTGATCCCCAACATTTCCGACTGGATTCGGAGGAGGCACGGTGAGCTCTGCTACCACCTTACGCAGGCTCTAACGGGGCACGGGTGCTTCAACTCCTACCTTGCAAGGATTGGGAAGGTGGAATCTCCCACATGCACCTATTGCAATGAGGCACCCGACACGGCGGAACACACCATTTTTTTCTGCCCAGAATGGGTTGAATTGCGGGCGGCCCTTGAAGTGGAGGGACCCTTCACTCCGCAAACCGCCGTGGACTCCATGCTGTCCTCCGAAGAAAGATGGAACAAGGTGCAAAGTGTGGTCATTGCGATCATCTCGAGGAAGGAGGACGATGAAAGAAAAATTCAAACAGTCAACGTATGAAGAGAAAAGTCCCGAAAGGGTGAAGGAAAAATAGAAGAACGAAGTTCGATTCCGGGTGCACAGTGAAGACTGATCCCGCGTGCACTCGTGAACGGTGCGAGTTAACATCCAGGGAGGGGGTTTTTAGTCAGTAAAAGTCTGACATATCCTCAGGCACGGGCTTGAGGAATCCATGAGGATTTTCCCCCTTCCTCCGCACAAACCAAAAAAAAAAAAAAAAAAAAAAGGTTAGGTTAGGTTAGGTTAGGTTAGGTTAGGTTAGGTTAGGTTAGGTTAGGTTAGGTTAGGTTAGGTTAGGTTAGGTTAGGTTAGGTTAGGTTAGGTTAGGTTAGGTTAGGTTAGGTTAGGTTAGGTTAGGTTAGGTTAGGTTAGGTTAGGTTAGGTTAGGTTAGGTTAGGTTAGGTTAGGTTAGGTTAGGTTAGGTTAGGTTAGGTTAGGTTAGGTTAGGTTAGGTTAGGTTAGGTTAGGTTAGGTTAGGTTAGGTTAGGTTAGGTTAGGTTAGGTTAGGTTAGGTTAGGTTAGGTTAGGTTAGGTTAGGTTAGGTTAGGTTAGGTTAGGTTAGGTTAGGTTAGGTTAGGTTAGGTTAGGTTAGGTTAGGTTAGGTTAGGTTAGGTTAGGTTAGGTTAGGTTAGGTTAGGTTAGGTTAGGTTAGGTTAGGTTAGGTTAGGTTAGGTTAGGTTAGGTTAGGTTAGGTTAGGTTAGGTTAGGTTAGGTTAGGTTAGGTTAGGTTAGGTTAGGTTAGGTTAGGTTAGGTTAGGTTAGGTTAGGTTAGGTTAGGTTAGGTTAGGTTAGGTTAGGTTAGGTTAGGTTAGGTTAGGTTAGGTTAGGTTAGGTTAGGTTAGGTTAGGTTAGGTTAGGTTAGGTTAGGTTAGGTTAGGTTAGGTTAGGTTAGGTTAGGTTAGGTTAGGTTAGGTTAGGTTAGGTTAGGTTAGGTTAGGTTAGGTTAGGTTAGGTTAGGTTAGGTTAGGTTAGGTTAGGTTAGGTTAGGTTAGGTTAGGTTAGGTTAGGTTAGGTTAGGTTAGGTTAGGTTAGGTTAGGTTAGGTTAGGTTAGGTTAGGTTAGGTTAGGTTAGGTTAGGTTAGGTTAGGTTAGGTTAGGTTAGGTTAGGTTAGGTTAGGTTAGGTTAGGTTAGGTTAGGTTAGGTTAGGTTAGGTTAGGTTAGGTTAGGTTAGGTTAGGTTAGGTTAGGTTAGGTTAGGTTAGGTTAGGTTAGGTTAGGTTAGGTTAGGTTAGGTTAGGTTAGGTTAGGTTAGGTTAGGTTAGGTTAGGTTAGGTTAGGTTAGGTTAGGTTAGGTTAGGTTAGGTTAGGTTAGGTTAGGTTAGGTTAGGTTAGGTTAGGTTAGGTTAGGTTAGGTTAGGTTAGGTTAGGTTAGGTTAGGTTAGGTTAGGTTAGGTTAGGTTAGGTTAGGTTAGGTTAGGTTAGGTTAGGTTAGGTTAGGTTAGGTTAGGTTAGGTTAGGTTAGGTTAGGTTAGGTTAGGTTAGGTTAGGTTAGGTTAGGTTAGGTTAGGTTAGGTTAGGTTAGGTTAGGTTAGGTTAGGTTAGGTTAGGTTAGGTTAGGTTAGGTTAGGTTAGGTTAGGTTAGGTTAGGTTAGGTTAGGTTAGGTTAGGTTAGGTTAGGTTAGGTTAGGTTAGGTTAGGTTAGGTTAGGTTAGGTTAGGTTAGGTTAGGTTAGGTTAGGTTAGGTTAGGTTAGGTTAGGTTAGGTTAGGTTAGGTTAGGTTAGGTTAGGTTAGGTTAGGTTAGGTTAGGTTAGGTTAGGTTAGGTTAGGTTAGGTTAGGTTAGGTTAGGTTAGGTTAGGTTAGGTTAGGTTAGGTTAGGTTAGGTTAGGTTAGGTTAGGTTAGGTTAGGTTAGGTTAGGTTAGGTTAGGTTAGGTTAGGTTAGGTTAGGTTAGGTTAGGTTAGGTTAGGTTAGGTTAGGTTAGGTTAGGTTAGGTTAGGTTAGGTTAGGTTAGGTTAGGTTAGGTTAGGTTAGGTTAGGTTAGGTTAGGTTAGGTTAGGTTAGGTTAGGTTAGGTTAGGTTAGGTTAGGTTAGGTTAGGTTAGGTTAGGTTAGGTTAGGTTAGGTTAGGTTAGGTTAGGTTAGGTTAGGTTAGGTTAGGTTAGGTTAGGTTAGGTTAGGTTAGGTTAGGTTAGGTTAGGTTAGGTTAGGTTAGGTTAGGTTAGGTTAGGTTAGGTTAGGTTAGGTTAGGTTAGGTTAGGTTAGGTTAGGTTAGGTTAGGTTAGGTTAGGTTAGGTTAGGTTAGGTTAGGTTAGGTTAGGTTAGGTTAGGTTAGGTTAGGTTAGGTTAGGTTAGGTTAGGTTAGGTTAGGTTAGGTTAGGTTAGGTTAGGTTAGGTTAGGTTAGGTTAGGTTAGGTTAGGTTAGGTTAGGTTAGGTTAGGTTAGGTTAGGTTAGGTTAGGTTAGGTTAGGTTAGGTTAGGTTAGGTTAGGTTAGGTTAGGTTAGGTTAGGTTAGGTTAGGTTAGGTTAGGTTAGGTTAGGTTAGGTTAGGTTAGGTTAGGTTAGGTTAGGTTAGGTTAGGTTAGGTTAGGTTAGGTTAGGTTAGGTTAGGTTAGGTTAGGTTAGGTTAGGTTAGGTTAGGTTAGGTTAGGTTAGGTTAGGTTAGGTTAGGTTAGGTTAGGTTAGGTTAGGTTAGGTTAGGTTAGGTTAGGTTAGGTTAGGTTAGGTTAGGTTAGGTTAGGTTAGGTTAGGTTAGGTTAGGTTAGGTTAGGTTAGGTTAGGTTAGGTTAGGTTAGGTTAGGTTAGGTTAGGTTAGGTTAGGTTAGGTTAGGTTAGGTTAGGTTAGGTTAGGTTAGGTTAGGTTAGGTTAGGTTAGGTTAGGTTAGGTTAGGTTAGGTTAGGTTAGGTTAGGTTAGGTTAGGTTAGGTTAGGTTAGGTTAGGTTAGGTTAGGTTAGGTTAGGTTAGGTTAGGTTAGGTTAGGTTAGGTTAGGTTAGGTTAGGTTAGGTTAGGTTAGGTTAGGTTAGGTTAGGTTAGGTTAGGTTAGGTTAGGTTAGGTTAGGTTAGGTTAGGTTAGGTTAGGTTAGGTTAGGTTAGGTTAGGTTAGGTTAGGTTAGGTTAGGTTAGGTTAGGTTAGGTTAGGTTAGGTTAGGTTAGGTTAGGTTAGGTTAGGTTAGGTTAGGTTAGGTTAGGTTAGGTTAGGTTAGGTTAGGTTAGGTTAGGTTAGGTTAGGTTAGGTTAGGTTAGGTTAGGTTAGGTTAGGTTAGGTTAGGTTAGGTTAGGTTAGGTTAGGTTAGGTTAGGTTAGGTTAGGTTAGGTTAGGTTAGGTTAGGTTAGGTTAGGTTAGGTTAGGTTAGGTTAGGTTAGGTTAGGTTAGGTTAGGTTAGGTTAGGTTAGGTTAGGTTAGGTTAGGTTAGGTTAGGTTAGGTTAGGTTAGGTTAGGTTAGGTTAGGTTAGGTTAGGTTAGGTTAGGTTAGGTTAGGTTAGGTTAGGTTAGGTTAGGTTAGGTTAGGTTAGGTTAGGTTAGGTTAGGTTAGGTTAGGTTAGGTTAGGTTAGGTTAGGTTAGGTTAGGTTAGGTTAGGTTAGGTTAGGTTAGGTTAGGTTAGGTTAGGTTAGGTTAGGTTAGGTTAGGTTAGGTTAGGTTAGGTTAGGTTAGGTTAGGTTAGGTTAGGTTAGGTTAGGTTAGGTTAGGTTAGGTTAGGTTAGGTTAGGTTAGGTTAGGTTAGGTTAGGTTAGGTTAGGTTAGGTTAGGTTAGGTTAGGTTAGGTTAGGTTAGGTTAGGTTAGGTTAGGTTAGGTTAGGTTAGGTTAGGTTAGGTTAGGTTAGGTTAGGTTAGGTTAGGTTAGGTTAGGTTAGGTTAGGTTAGGTTAGGTTAGGTTAGGTTAGGTTAGGTTAGGTTAGGTTAGGTTAGGTTAGGTTAGGTTAGGTTAGGTTAGGTTAGGTTAGGTTAGGTTAGGTTAGGTTAGGTTAGGTTAGGTTAGGTTAGGTTAGGTTAGGTTAGGTTAGGTTAGGTTAGGTTAGGTTAGGTTAGGTTAGGTTAGGTTAGGTTAGGTTAGGTTAGGTTAGGTTAGGTTAGGTTAGGTTAGGTTAGGTTAGGTTAGGTTAGGTTAGGTTAGGTTAGGTTAGGTTAGGTTAGGTTAGGTTAGGTTAGGTTAGGTTAGGTTAGGTTAGGTTAGGTTAGGTTAGGTTAGGTTAGGTTAGGTTAGGTTAGGTTAGGTTAGGTTAGGTTAGGTTAGGTTAGGTTAGGTTAGGTTAGGTTAGGTTAGGTTAGGTTAGGTTAGGTTAGGTTAGGTTAGGTTAGGTTAGGTTAGGTTAGGTTAGGTTAGGTTAGGTTAGGTTAGGTTAGGTTAGGTTAGGTTAGGTTAGGTTAGGTTAGGTTAGGTTAGGTTAGGTTAGGTTAGGTTAGGTTAGGTTAGGTTAGGTTAGGTTAGGTTAGGTTAGGTTAGGTTAGGTTAGGTTAGGTTAGGTTAGGTTAGGTTAGGTTAGGTTAGGTTAGGTTAGGTTAGGTTAGGTTAGGTTAGGTTAGGTTAGGTTAGGTTAGGTTAGGTTAGGTTAGGTTAGGTTAGGTTAGGTTAGGTTAGGTTAGGTTAGGTTAGGTTAGGTTAGGTTAGGTTAGGTTAGGTTAGGTTAGGTTAGGTTAGGTTAGGTTAGGTTAGGTTAGGTTAGGTTAGGTTAGGTTAGGTTAGGTTAGGTTAGGTTAGGTTAGGTTAGGTTAGGTTAGGTTAGGTTAGGTTAGGTTAGGTTAGGTTAGGTTAGGTTAGGTTAGGTTAGGTTAGGTTAGGTTAGGTTAGGTTAGGTTAGGTTAGGTTAGGTTAGGTTAGGTTAGGTTAGGTTAGGTTAGGTTAGGTTAGGTTAGGTTAGGTTAGGTTAGGTTAGGTTAGGTTAGGTTAGGTTAGGTTAGGTTAGGTTAGGTTAGGTTAGGTTAGGTTAGGTTAGGTTAGGTTAGGTTAGGTTAGGTTAGGTTAGGTTAGGTTAGGTTAGGTTAGGTTAGGTTAGGTTAGGTTAGGTTAGGTTAGGTTAGGTTAGGTTAGGTTAGGTTAGGTTAGGTTAGGTTAGGTTAGGTTAGGTTAGGTTAGGTTAGGTTAGGTTAGGTTAGGTTAGGTTAGGTTAGGTTAGGTTAGGTTAGGTTAGGTTAGGTTAGGTTAGGTTAGGTTAGGTTAGGTTAGGTTAGGTTAGGTTAGGTTAGGTTAGGTTAGGTTAGGTTAGGTTAGGTTAGGTTAGGTTAGGTTAGGTTAGGTTAGGTTAGGTTAGGTTAGGTTAGGTTAGGTTAGGTTAGGTTAGGTTAGGTTAGGTTAGGTTAGGTTAGGTTAGGTTAGGTTAGGTTAGGTTAGGTTAGGTTAGGTTAGGTTAGGTTAGGTTAGGTTAGGTTAGGTTAGGTTAGGTTAGGTTAGGTTAGGTTAGGTTAGGTTAGGTTAGGTTAGGTTAGGTTAGGTTAGGTTAGGTTAGGTTAGGTTAGGTTAGGTTAGGTTAGGTTAGGTTAGGTTAGGTTAGGTTAGGTTAGGTTAGGTTAGGTTAGGTTAGGTTAGGTTAGGTTAGGTTAGGTTAGGTTAGGTTAGGTTAGGTTAGGTTAGGTTAGGTTAGGTTAGGTTAGGTTAGGTTAGGTTAGGTTAGGTTAGGTTAGGTTAGGTTAGGTTAGGTTAGGTTAGGTTAGGTTAGGTTAGGTTAGGTTAGGTTAGGTTAGGTTAGGTTAGGTTAGGTTAGGTTAGGTTAGGTTAGGTTAGGTTAGGTTAGGTTAGGTTAGGTTAGGTTAGGTTAGGTTAGGTTAGGTTAGGTTAGGTTAGGTTAGGTTAGGTTAGGTTAGGTTAGGTTAGGTTAGGTTAGGTTAGGTTAGGTTAGGTTAGGTTAGGTTAGGTTAGGTTAGGTTAGGTTAGGTTAGGTTAGGTTAGGTTAGGTTAGGTTAGGTTAGGTTAGGTTAGGTTAGGTTAGGTTAGGTTAGGTTAGGTTAGGTTAGGTTAGGTTAGGTTAGGTTAGGTTAGGTTAGGTTAGGTTAGGTTAGGTTAGGTTAGGTTAGGTTAGGTTAGGTTAGGTTAGGTTAGGTTAGGTTAGGTTAGGTTAGGTTAGGTTAGGTTAGGTTAGGTTAGGTTAGGTTAGGTTAGGTTAGGTTAGGTTAGGTTAGGTTAGGTTAGGTTAGGTTAGGTTAGGTTAGGTTAGGTTAGGTTAGGTTAGGTTAGGTTAGGTTAGGTTAGGTTAGGTTAGGTTAGGTTAGGTTAGGTTAGGTTAGGTTAGGTTAGGTTAGGTTAGGTTAGGTTAGGTTAGGTTAGGTTAGGTTAGGTTAGGTTAGGTTAGGTTAGGTTAGGTTAGGTTAGGTTAGGTTAGGTTAGGTTAGGTTAGGTTAGGTTAGGTTAGGTTAGGTTAGGTTAGGTTAGGTTAGGTTAGGTTAGGTTAGGTTAGGTTAGGTTAGGTTAGGTTAGGTTAGGTTAGGTTAGGTTAGGTTAGGTTAGGTTAGGTTAGGTTAGGTTAGGTTAGGTTAGGTTAGGTTAGGTTAGGTTAGGTTAGGTTAGGTTAGGTTAGGTTAGGTTAGGTTAGGTTAGGTTAGGTTAGGTTAGGTTAGGTTAGGTTAGGTTAGGTTAGGTTAGGTTAGGTTAGGTTAGGTTAGGTTAGGTTAGGTTAGGTTAGGTTAGGTTAGGTTAGGTTAGGTTAGGTTAGGTTAGGTTAGGTTAGGTTAGGTTAGGTTAGGTTAGGTTAGGTTAGGTTAGGTTAGGTTAGGTTAGGTTAGGTTAGGTTAGGTTAGGTTAGGTTAGGTTAGGTTAGGTTAGGTTAGGTTAGGTTAGGTTAGGTTAGGTTAGGTTAGGTTAGGTTAGGTTAGGTTAGGTTAGGTTAGGTTAGGTTAGGTTAGGTTAGGTTAGGTTAGGTTAGGTTAGGTTAGGTTAGGTTAGGTTAGGTTAGGTTAGGTTAGGTTAGGTTAGGTTAGGTTAGGTTAGGTTAGGTTAGGTTAGGTTAGGTTAGGTTAGGTTAGGTTAGGTTAGGTTAGGTTAGGTTAGGTTAGGTTAGGTTAGGTTAGGTTAGGTTAGGTTAGGTTAGGTTAGGTTAGGTTAGGTTAGGTTAGGTTAGGTTAGGTTAGGTTAGGTTAGGTTAGGTTAGGTTAGGTTAGGTTAGGTTAGGTTAGGTTAGGTTAGGTTAGGTTAGGTTAGGTTATAGGTTAGGTTAGGTTAGGTTAGGTTAGGTTAGGTTAGGTTAGGTTAGGTTAGGTTAGGTTAGGTTAGGTTAGGTTAGGTTAGGTTAGGTTAGGTTAGGTTAGGTTAGGTTAGGTTAGGTTAGGTTAGGTTAGGTTAGGTTAGGTTAGGTTAGGTTAGGTTAGGTTAGGTTAGGTTAGGTTAGGTTAGGTTAGGTTAGGTTAGGTTAGGTTAGGTTAGGTTAGGTTAGGTTAGGTTAGGTTAGGTTAGGTTAGGTTAGGTTAGGTTAGGTTAGGTTAGGTTAGGTTAGGTTAGGTTAGGTTAGGAGGTTAGGTTAGGTTAGGTTAGGTTAGGTTAGGTTAGGTTAGGTTAGGTTAGGTTAGGTTAGGTTAGGTTAGGTTAGGTTAGGTTAGGTTAGGTTAGGTTAGGTTAGGTTAGGTTAGGTTAGGTTAGGTTAGGTTAGGTTAGGTTAGGTTAGGTTAGGTTAGGTTAGGTTAGGTTAGGTTAGGTTAGGTTAGGTTAGGTTAGGTTAGGTTAGGTTAGGTTAGGTTAGGTTAGGTTAGGTTAGGTTAGGTTAGGTTAGGTTAGGTTAGGTTAGGTTAGGTTAGGTTAGGTTAGGTTAGGTTAGGTTAGGTTAGGTTAGGTTAGGTTAGGTTAGGTTAGGTTAGGTTAGGTTAGGTTAGGTTAGGTTAGGTTAGGTTAGGTTAGGTTAGGTTAGGTTAGGTTAGGTTAGGTTAGGTTAGGTTAGGTTAGGTTAGGTTAGGTTAGGTTAGGTTAGGTTAGGTTAGGTTAGGTTAGGTTAGGTTAGGTTAGGTTAGGTTAGGTTAGGTTAGGTTAGGTTAGGTTAGGTTAGGTTAGGTTAGGTTAGGTTAGGTTAGGTTAGGTTAGGTTAGGTTAGGTTAGGTTAGGTTAGGTTAGGTTAGGTTAGGTTAGGTTAGGTTAGGTTAGGTTAGGTTAGGTTAGGTTAGGTTAGGTTAGGTTAGGTTAGGTTAGGTTAGGTTAGGTTAGGTTAGGTTAGGTTAGGTTAGGTTAGGTTAGGTTAGGTTAGGTTAGGTTAGGTTAGGTTAGGTTAGGTTAGGTTAGGTTAGGTTAGGTTAGGTTAGGTTAGGTTAGGTTAGGTTAGGTTAGGTTAGGTTAGGTTAGGTTAGGTTAGGTTAGGTTAGGTTAGGTTAGGTTAGGTTAGGTTAGGTTAGGTTAGGTTAGGTTAGGTTAGGTTAGGTTAGGTTAGGTTAGGTTAGGTTAGGTTAGGTTAGGTTAGGTTAGGTTAGGTTAGGTTAGGTTAGGTTAGGTTAGGTTAGGTTAGGTTAGGTTAGGTTAGGTTAGGTTAGGTTAGGTTAGGTTAGGTTAGGTTAGGTTAGGTTAGGTTAGGTTAGGTTAGGTTAGGTTAGGTTAGGTTAGGTTAGGTTAGGTTAGGTTAGGTTAGGTTAGGTTAGAGTTAGGTTAGGTTAGGTTAGGTTAGGTTAGGTTAGGTTAGGTTAGGTTAGGTTAGGTTAGGTTAGGTTAGGTTAGGTTAGGTTAGGTTAGGTTAGGTTAGGTTAGGTTAGGTTAGGTTAGGTTAGGTTAGGTTAGGTTAGGTTAGGTTAGGTTAGGTTAGGTTAGGTTAGGTTAGGTTAGGTTAGGTTAGGTTAGGTTAGGTTAGGTTAGGTTAGGTTAGGTTAGGTTAGGTTAGGTTAGGTTAGGTTAGGTTAGGTTAGGTTAGGTTAGGTTAGGTTAGGTTAGGTTAGGTTAGGTTAGGTTAGGTTAGGTTAGGTTAGGTTAGGTTAGGTTAGGTTAGGTTAGGTTAGGTTAGGTTAGGTTAGGTTAGGTTAGGTTAGGTTAGGTTAGGTTAGGTTAGGTTAGGTTAGGTTAGGTTAGGTTAGGTTAGGTTAGGTTAGGTTAGGTTAGGTTAGGTTAGGTTAGGTTAGGTTAGGTTAGGTTAGGTTAGGTTAGGTTAGGTTAGGTTAGGTTAGGTTAGGTTAGGTTAGGTTAGGTTAGGTTAGGTTAGGTTAGGTTAGGTTAGGTTAGGTTAGGTTAGGTTAGGTTAGGTTAGGTTAGGTTAGGTTAGGTTAGGTTAGGTTAGGTTAGGTTAGGTTAGGTTAGGTTAGGTTAGGTTAGGTTAGGTTAGGTTAGGTTAGGTTAGGTTAGGTTAGGTTAGGTTAGGTTAGGTTAGGTTAGGTTAGGTTAGGTTAGGTTAGGTTAGGTTAGGTTAGGTTAGGTTAGGTTAGGTTAGGTTAGGTTAGGTTAGGTTAGGTTAGGTTAGGTTAGGTTAGGTTAGGTTAGGTTAGGTTAGGTTAGGTTAGGTTAGGTTAGGTTAGGTTAGGTTAGGTTAGGTTAGGTTAGGTTAGGTTAGGTTAGGTTAGGTTAGGTTAGGTTAGGTTAGGTTAGGTTAGGTTAGGTTAGGTTAGGTTAGGTTAGGTTAGGTTAGGTTAGGTTAGGTTAGGTTAGGTTAGGTTAGGTTAGGTTAGGTTAGGTTAGGTTAGGTTAGGTTAGGTTAGGTTAGGTTAGGTTAGGTTAGGTTAGGTTAGGTTAGGTTAGGTTAGGTTAGGTTAGGTTAGGTTAGGTTAGGTTAGGTTAGGTTAGGTTAGGTTAGGTTAGGTTAGGTTAGGTTAGGTTAGGTTAGGTTAGGTTAGGTTAGGTTAGGTTAGGTTAGGTTAGGTTAGGTTAGGTTAGGTTAGGTTAGGTTAGGTTAGGTTAGGTTAGGTTAGGTTAGGTTAGGTTAGGTTAGGTTAGGTTAGGTTAGGTTAGGTTAGGTTAGGTTAGGTTAGGTTAGGTTAGGTTAGGTTAGGTTAGGTTAGGTTAGGTTAGGTTAGGTTAGGTTAGGTTAGGTTAGGTTAGGTTAGGTTAGGTTAGGTTAGGTTAGGTTAGGTTAGGTTAGGTTAGGTTAGGTTAGGTTAGGTTAGGTTAGGTTAGGTTAGGTTAGGTTAGGTTAGGTTAGGTTAGGTTAGGTTAGGTTAGGTTAGGTTAGGTTAGGTTAGGTTAGGTTAGGTTAGGTTAGGTTAGGTTAGGTTAGGTTAGGTTAGGTTAGGTTAGGTTAGGTTAGGTTAGGTTAGGTTAGGTTAGGTTAGGTTAGGTTAGGTTAGGTTAGGTTAGGTTAGGTTAGGTTAGGTTAGGTTAGGTTAGGTTAGGTTAGGTTAGGTTAGGTTAGGTTAGGTTAGGTTAGGTTAGGTTAGGTTAGGTTAGGTTAGGTTAGGTTAGGTTAGGTTAGGTTAGGTTAGGTTAGGTTAGGTTAGGTTAGGTTAGGTTAGGTTAGGTTAGGTTAGGTTAGGTTAGGTTAGGTTAGGTTAGGTTAGGTTAGGTTAGGTTAGGTTAGGTTAGGTTAGGTTAGGTTAGGTTAGGTTAGGTTAGGTTAGGTTAGGTTAGGTTAGGTTAGGTTAGGTTAGGTTAGGTTAGGTTAGGTTAGGTTAGGTTAGGTTAGGTTAGGTTAGGTTAGGTTAGGTTAGGTTAGGTTAGGTTAGGTTAGGTTAGGTTAGGTTAGGTTAGGTTAGGTTAGGTTAGGTTAGGTTAGGTTAGGTTAGGTTAGGTTAGGTTAGGTTAGGTTAGGTTAGGTTAGGTTAGGTTAGGTTAGGTTAGGTTAGGTTAGGTTAGGTTAGGTTAGGTTAGGTTAGGTTAGGTTAGGTTAGGTTAGGTTAGGTTAGGTTAGGTTAGGTTAGGTTAGGTTAGGTTAGGTTAGGTTAGGTTAGGTTAGGTTAGGTTAGGTTAGGTTAGGTTAGGTTAGGTTAGGTTAGGTTAGGTTAGGTTAGGTTAGGTTAGGTTAGGTTAGGTTAGGTTAGGTTAGGTTAGGTTAGGTTAGGTTAGGTTAGGTTAGGTTAGGTTAGGTTAGGTTAGGTTAGGTTAGGTTAGGTTAGGTTAGGTTAGGTTAGGTTAGGTTAGGTTAGGTTAGGTTAGGTTAGGTTAGGTTAGGTTAGGTTAGGTTAGGTTAGGTTAGGTTAGGTTAGGTTAGGTTAGGTTAGGTTAGGTTAGGTTAGGTTAGGTTAGGTTAGGTTAGGTTAGGTTAGGTTAGGTTAGGTTAGGTTAGGTTAGGTTAGGTTAGGTTAGGTTAGGTTAGGTTAGGTTAGGTTAGGTTAGGTTAGGTTAGGTTAGGTTAGGTTAGGTTAGGTTAGGTTAGGTTAGGTTAGGTTAGGTTAGGTTAGGTTAGGTTAGGTTAGGTTAGGTTAGGTTAGGTTAGGTTAGGTTAGGTTAGGTTAGGTTAGGTTAGGTTAGGTTAGGTTAGGTTAGGTTAGGTTAGGTTAGGTTAGGTTAGGTTAGGTTAGGTTAGGTTAGGTTAGGTTAGGTTAGGTTAGGTTAGGTTAGGTTAGGTTAGGTTAGGTTAGGTTAGGTTAGGTTAGGTTAGGTTAGGTTAGGTTAGGTTAGGTTAGGTTAGGTTAGGTTAGGTTAGGTTAGGTTAGGTTAGGTTAGGTTAGGTTAGGTTAGGTTAGGTTAGGTTAGGTTAGGTTAGGTTAGGTTAGGTTAGGTTAGGTTAGGTTAGGTTAGGTTAGGTTAGGTTAGGTTAGGTTAGGTTAGGTTAGGTTAGGTTAGGTTAGGTTAGGTTAGGTTAGGTTAGGTTAGGTTAGGTTAGGTTAGGTTAGGTTAGGTTAGGTTAGGTTAGGTTAGGTTAGGTTAGGTTAGGTTAGGTTAGGTTAGGTTAGGTTAGGTTAGGTTAGGTTAGGTTAGGTTAGGTTAGGTTAGGTTAGGTTAGGTTAGGTTAGGTTAGGTTAGGTTAGGTTAGGTTAGGTTAGGTTAGGTTAGGTTAGGTTAGGTTAGGTTAGGTTAGGTTAGGTTAGGTTAGGTTAGGTTAGGTTAGGTTAGGTTAGGTTAGGTTAGGTTAGGTTAGGTTAGGTTAGGTTAGGTTAGGTTAGGTTAGGTTAGGTTAGGTTAGGTTAGGTTAGGTTAGGTTAGGTTAGGTTAGGTTAGGTTAGGTTAGGTTAGGTTAGGTTAGGTTAGGTTAGGTTAGGTTAGGTTAGGTTAGGTTAGGTTAGGTTAGGTTAGGTTAGGTTAGGTTAGGTTAGGTTAGGTTAGGTTAGGTTAGGTTAGGTTAGGTTAGGTTAGGTTAGGTTAGGTTAGGTTAGGTTAGGTTAGGTTAGGTTAGGTTAGGTTAGGTTAGGTTAGGTTAGGTTAGGTTAGGTTAGGTTAGGTTAGGTTAGGTTAGGTTAGGTTAGGTTAGGTTAGGTTAGGTTAGGTTAGGTTAGGTTAGGTTAGGTTAGGTTAGGTTAGGTTAGGTTAGGTTAGGTTAGGTTAGGTTAGGTTAGGTTAGGTTAGGTTAGGTTAGGTTAGGTTAGGTTAGGTTAGGTTAGGTTAGGTTAGGTTAGGTTAGGTTAGGTTAGGTTAGGTTAGGTTAGGTTAGGTTAGGTTAGGTTAGGTTAGGTTAGGTTAGGTTAGGTTAGGTTAGGTTAGGTTAGGTTAGGTTAGGTTAGGTTAGGTTAGGTTAGGTTAGGTTAGGTTAGGTTAGGTTAGGTTAGGTTAGGTTAGGTTAGGTTAGGTTAGGTTAGGTTAGGTTAGGTTAGGTTAGGTTAGGTTAGGTTAGGTTAGGTTAGGTTAGGTTAGGTTAGGTTAGGTTAGGTTAGGTTAGGTTAGGTTAGGTTAGGTTAGGTTAGGTTAGGTTAGGTTAGGTTAGGTTAGGTTAGGTTAGGTTAGGTTAGGTTAGGTTAGGTTAGGTTAGGTTAGGTTAGGTTAGGTTAGGTTAGGTTAGGTTAGGTTAGGTTAGGTTAGGTTAGGTTAGGTTAGGTTAGGTTAGGTTAGGTTAGGTTAGGTTAGGTTAGGTTAGGTTAGGTTAGGTTAGGTTAGGTTAGGTTAGGTTAGGTTAGGTTAGGTTAGGTTAGGTTAGGTTAGGTTAGGTTAGGTTAGGTTAGGTTAGGTTAGGTTAGGTTAGGTTAGGTTAGGTTAGGTTAGGTTAGGTTAGGTTAGGTTAGGTTAGGTTAGGTTAGGTTAGGTTAGGTTAGGTTAGGTTAGGTTAGGTTAGGTTAGGTTAGGTTAGGTTAGGTTAGGTTAGGTTAGGTTAGGTTAGGTTAGGTTAGGTTAGGTTAGGTTAGGTTAGGTTAGGTTAGGTTAGGTTAGGTTAGGTTAGGTTAGGTTAGGTTAGGTTAGGTTAGGTTAGGTTAGGTTAGGTTAGGTTAGGTTAGGTTAGGTTAGGTTAGGTTAGGTTAGGTTAGGTTAGGTTAGGTTAGGTTAGGTTAGGTTAGGTTAGGTTAGGTTAGGTTAGGTTAGGTTAGGTTAGGTTAGGTTAGGTTAGGTTAGGTTAGGTTAGGTTAGGTTAGGTTAGGTTAGGTTAGGTTAGGTTAGGTTAGGTTAGGTTAGGTTAGGTTAGGTTAGGTTAGGTTAGGTTAGGTTAGGTTAGGTTAGGTTAGGTTAGGTTAGGTTAGGTTAGGTTAGGTTAGGTTAGGTTAGGTTAGGTTAGGTTAGGTTAGGTTAGGTTAGGTTAGGTTAGGTTAGGTTAGGTTAGGTTAGGTTAGGTTAGGTTAGGTTAGGTTAGGTTAGGTTAGGTTAGGTTAGGTTAGGTTAGGTTAGGTTAGGTTAGGTTAGGTTAGGTTAGGTTAGGTTAGGTTAGGTTAGGTTAGGTTAGGTTAGGTTAGGTTAGGTTAGGTTAGGTTAGGTTAGGTTAGGTTAGGTTAGGTTAGGTTAGGTTAGGTTAGGTTAGGTTAGGTTAGGTTAGGTTAGGTTAGGTTAGGTTAGGTTAGGTTAGGTTAGGTTAGGTTAGGTTAGGTTAGGTTAGGTTAGGTTAGGTTAGGTTAGGTTAGGTTAGGTTAGGTTAGGTTAGGTTAGGTTAGGTTAGGTTAGGTTAGGTTAGGTTAGGTTAGGTTAGGTTAGGTTAGGTTAGGTTAGGTTAGGTTAGGTTAGGTTAGGTTAGGTTAGGTTAGGTTAGGTTAGGTTAGGTTAGGTTAGGTTAGGTTAGGTTAGGTTAGGTTAGGTTAGGTTAGGTTAGGTTAGGTTAGGTTAGGTTAGGTTAGGTTAGGTTAGGTTAGGTTAGGTTAGGTTAGGTTAGGTTAGGTTAGGTTAGGTTAGGTTAGGTTAGGTTAGGTTAGGTTAGGTTAGGTTAGGTTAGGTTAGGTTAGGTTAGGTTAGGTTAGGTTAGGTTAGGTTAGGTTAGGTTAGGTTAGGTTAGGTTAGGTTAGGTTAGGTTAGGTTAGGTTAGGTTAGGTTAGGTTAGGTTAGGTTAGGTTAGGTTAGGTTAGGTTAGGTTAGGTTAGGTTAGGTTAGGTTAGGTTAGGTTAGGTTAGGTTAGGTTAGGTTAGGTTAGGTTAGGTTAGGTTAGGTTAGGTTAGGTTAGGTTAGGTTAGGTTAGGTTAGGTTAGGTTAGGTTAGGTTAGGTTAGGTTAGGTTAGGTTAGGTTAGGTTAGGTTAGGTTAGGTTAGGTTAGGTTAGGTTAGGTTAGGTTAGGTTAGGTTAGGTTAGGTTAGGTTAGGTTAGGTTAGGTTAGGTTAGGTTAGGTTAGGTTAGGTTAGGTTAGGTTAGGTTAGGTTAGGTTAGGTTAGGTTAGGTTAGGTTAGGTTAGGTTAGGTTAGGTTAGGTTAGGTTAGGTTAGGTTAGGTTAGGTTAGGTTAGGTTAGGTTAGGTTAGGTTAGGTTAGGTTAGGTTAGGTTAGGTTAGGTTAGGTTAGGTTAGGTTAGGTTAGGTTAGGTTAGGTTAGGTTAGGTTAGGTTAGGTTAGGTTAGGTTAGGTTAGGTTAGGTTAGGTTAGGTTAGGTTAGGTTAGGTTAGGTTAGGTTAGGTTAGGTTAGGTTAGGTTAGGTTAGGTTAGGTTAGGTTAGGTTAGGTTAGGTTAGGTTAGGTTAGGTTAGGTTAGGTTAGGTTAGGTTAGGTTAGGTTAGGTTAGGTTAGGTTAGGTTAGGTTAGGTTAGGTTAGGTTAGGTTAGGTTAGGTTAGGTTAGGTTAGGTTAGGTTAGGTTAGGTTAGGTTAGGTTAGGTTAGGTTAGGTTAGGTTAGGTTAGGTTAGGTTAGGTTAGGTTAGGTTAGGTTAGGTTAGGTTAGGTTAGGTTAGGTTAGGTTAGGTTAGGTTAGGTTAGGTTAGGTTAGGTTAGGTTAGGTTAGGTTAGGTTAGGTTAGGTTAGGTTAGGTTAGGTTAGGTTAGGTTAGGTTAGGTTAGGTTAGGTTAGGTTAGGTTAGGTTAGGTTAGGTTAGGTTAGGTTAGGTTAGGTTAGGTTAGGTTAGGTTAGGTTAGGTTAGGTTAGGTTAGGTTAGGTTAGGTTAGGTTAGGTTAGGTTAGGTTAGGTTAGGTTAGGTTAGGTTAGGTTAGGTTAGGTTAGGTTAGGTTAGGTTAGGTTAGGTTAGGTTAGGTTAGGTTAGGTTAGGTTAGGTTAGGTTAGGTTAGGTTAGGTTAGGTTAGGTTAGGTTAGGTTAGGTTAGGTTAGGTTAGGTTAGGTTAGGTTAGGTTAGGTTAGGTTAGGTTAGGTTAGGTTAGGTTAGGTTAGGTTAGGTTAGGTTAGGTTAGGTTAGGTTAGGTTAGGTTAGGTTAGGTTAGGTTAGGTTAGGTTAGGTTAGGTTAGGTTAGGTTAGGTTAGGTTAGGTTAGGTTAGGTTAGGTTAGGTTAGGTTAGGTTAGGTTAGGTTAGGTTAGGTTAGGTTAGGTTAGGTTAGGTTAGGTTAGGTTAGGTTAGGTTAGGTTAGGTTAGGTTAGGTTAGGTTAGGTTAGGTTAGGTTAGGTTAGGTTAGGTTAGGTTAGGTTAGGTTAGGTTAGGTTAGGTTAGGTTAGGTTAGGTTAGGTTAGGTTAGGTTAGGTTAGGTTAGGTTAGGTTAGGTTAGGTTAGGTTAGGTTAGGTTAGGTTAGGTTAGGTTAGGTTAGGTTAGGTTAGGTTAGGTTAGGTTAGGTTAGGTTAGGTTAGGTTAGGTTAGGTTAGGTTAGGTTAGGTTAGGTTAGGTTAGGTTAGGTTAGGTTAGGTTAGGTTAGGTTAGGTTAGGTTAGGTTAGGTTAGGTTAGGTTAGGTTAGGTTAGGTTAGGTTAGGTTAGGTTA
>OX424440.1:0-15000 GCA_949152465.1 Cantharis flavilabris
CCTAACCTAACCTAACCTAACCTAACCTAACCTAACCTAACCTAACCTAACCTAACCTAACCTAACCTAACCTAACCTAACCTAACCTAACCTAACCTAACCTAACCTAACCTAACCTAACCTAACCTAACCTAACCTAACCTAACCTAACCTAACCTAACCTAACCTAACCTAACCTAACCTAACCTAACCTAACCTAACCTAACCTAACCTAACCTAACCTAACCTAACCTAACCTAACCTAACCTAACCTAACCTAACCTAACCTAACCTAACCTAACCTAACCTAACCTAACCTAACCTAACCTAACCTAACCTAACCTAACCTAACCTAACCTAACCTAACCTAACCTAACCTAACCTAACCTAACCTAACCTAACCTAACCTAACCTAACCTAACCTAACCTAACCTAACCTAACCTAACCTAACCTAACCTAACCTAACCTAACCTAACCTAACCTAACCTAACCTAACCTAACCTAACCTAACCTAACCTAACCTAACCTAACCTAACCTAACCTAACCTAACCTAACCTAACCTAACCTAACCTAACCTAACCTAACCTAACCTAACCTAACCTAACCTAACCTAACCTAACCTAACCTAACCTAACCTAACCTAACCTAACCTAACCTAACCTAACCTAACCTAACCTAACCTAACCTAACCTAACCTAACCTAACCTAACCTAACCTAACCTAACCTAACCTAACCTAACCTAACCTAACCTAACCTAACCTAACCTAACCTAACCTAACCTAACCTAACCTAACCTAACCTAACCTAACCTAACCTAACCTAACCTAACCTAACCTAACCTAACCTAACCTAACCTAACCTAACCTAACCTAACCTAACCTAACCTAACCTAACCTAACCTAACCTAACCTAACCTAACCTAACCTAACCTAACCTAACCTAACCTAACCTAACCTAACCTAACCTAACCTAACCTAACCTAACCTAACCTAACCTAACCTAACCTAACCTAACCTAACCTAACCTAACCTAACCTAACCTAACCTAACCTAACCTAACCTAACCTAACCTAACCTAACCTAACCTAACCTAACCTAACCTAACCTAACCTAACCTAACCTAACCTAACCTAACCTAACCTAACCTAACCTAACCTAACCTAACCTAACCTAACCTAACCTAACCTAACCTAACCTAACCTAACCTAACCTAACCTAACCTAACCTAACCTAACCTAACCTAACCTAACCTAACCTAACCTAACCTAACCTAACCTAACCTAACCTAACCTAACCTAACCTAACCTAACCTAACCTAACCTAACCTAACCTAACCTAACCTAACCTAACCTAACCTAACCTAACCTAACCTAACCTAACCTAACCTAACCTAACCTAACCTAACCTAACCTAACCTAACCTAACCTAACCTAACCTAACCTAACCTAACCTAACCTAACCTAACCTAACCTAACCTAACCTAACCTAACCTAACCTAACCTAACCTAACCTAACCTAACCTAACCTAACCTAACCTAACCTAACCTAACCTAACCTAACCTAACCTAACCTAACCTAACCTAACCTAACCTAACCTAACCTAACCTAACCTAACCTAACCTAACCTAACCTAACCTAACCTAACCTAACCTAACCTAACCTAACCTAACCTAACCTAACCTAACCTAACCTAACCTAACCTAACCTAACCTAACCTAACCTAACCTAACCTAACCTAACCTAACCTAACCTAACCTAACCTAACCTAACCTAACCTAACCTAACCTAACCTAACCTAACCTAACCTAACCTAACCTAACCTAACCTAACCTAACCTAACCTAACCTAACCTAACCTAACCTAACCTAACCTAACCTAACCTAACCTAACCTAACCTAACCTAACCTAACCTAACCTAACCTAACCTAACCTAACCTAACCTAACCTAACCTAACCTAACCTAACCTAACCTAACCTAACCTAACCTAACCTAACCTAACCTAACCTAACCTAACCTAACCTAACCTAACCTAACCTAACCTAACCTAACCTAACCTAACCTAACCTAACCTAACCTAACCTAACCTAACCTAACCTAACCTAACCTAACCTAACCTAACCTAACCTAACCTAACCTAACCTAACCTAACCTAACCTAACCTAACCTAACCTAACCTAACCTAACCTAACCTAACCTAACCTAACCTAACCTAACCTAACCTAACCTAACCTAACCTAACCTAACCTAACCTAACCTAACCTAACCTAACCTAACCTAACCTAACCTAACCTAACCTAACCTAACCTAACCTAACCTAACCTAACCTAACCTAACCTAACCTAACCTAACCTAACCTAACCTAACCTAACCTAACCTAACCTAACCTAACCTAACCTAACCTAACCTAACCTAACCTAACCTAACCTAACCTAACCTAACCTAACCTAACCTAACCTAACCTAACCTAACCTAACCTAACCTAACCTAACCTAACCTAACCTAACCTAACCTAACCTAACCTAACCTAACCTAACCTAACCTAACCTAACCTAACCTAACCTAACCTAACCTAACCTAACCTAACCTAACCTAACCTAACCTAACCTAACCTAACCTAACCTAACCTAACCTAACCTAACCTAACCTAACCTAACCTAACCTAACCTAACCTAACCTAACCTAACCTAACCTAACCTAACCTAACCTAACCTAACCTAACCTAACCTAACCTAACCTAACCTAACCTAACCTAACCTAACCTAACCTAACCTAACCTAACCTAACCTAACCTAACCTAACCTAACCTAACCTAACCTAACCTAACCTAACCTAACCTAACCTAACCTAACCTAACCTAACCTAACCTAACCTAACCTAACCTAACCTAACCTAACCTAACCTAACCTAACCTAACCTAACCTAACCTAACCTAACCTAACCTAACCTAACCTAACCTAACCTAACCTAACCTAACCTAACCTAACCTAACCTAACCTAACCTAACCTAACCTAACCTAACCTAACCTAACCTAACCTAACCTAACCTAACCTAACCTAACCTAACCTAACCTAACCTAACCTAACCTAACCTAACCTAACCTAACCTAACCTAACCTAACCTAACCTAACCTAACCTAACCTAACCTAACCTAACCTAACCTAACCTAACCTAACCTAACCTAACCTAACCTAACCTAACCTAACCTAACCTAACCTAACCTAACCTAACCTAACCTAACCTAACCTAACCTAACCTAACCTAACCTAACCTAACCTAACCTAACCTAACCTAACCTAACCTAACCTAACCTAACCTAACCTAACCTAACCTAACCTAACCTAACCTAACCTAACCTAACCTAACCTAACCTAACCTAACCTAACCTAACCTAACCTAACCTAACCTAACCTAACCTAACCTAACCTAACCTAACCTAACCTAACCTAACCTAACCTAACCTAACCTAACCTAACCTAACCTAACCTAACCTAACCTAACCTAACCTAACCTAACCTAACCTAACCTAACCTAACCTAACCTAACCTAACCTAACCTAACCTAACCTAACCTAACCTAACCTAACCTAACCTAACCTAACCTAACCTAACCTAACCTAACCTAACCTAACCTAACCTAACCTAACCTAACCTAACCTAACCTAACCTAACCTAACCTAACCTAACCTAACCTAACCTAACCTAACCTAACCTAACCTAACCTAACCTAACCTAACCTAACCTAACCTAACCTAACCTAACCTAACCTAACCTAACCTAACCTAACCTAACCTAACCTAACCTAACCTAACCTAACCTAACCTAACCTAACCTAACCTAACCTAACCTAACCTAACCTAACCTAACCTAACCTAACCTAACCTAACCTAACCTAACCTAACCTAACCTAACCTAACCTAACCTAACCTAACCTAACCTAACCTAACCTAACCTAACCTAACCTAACCTAACCTAACCTAACCTAACCTAACCTAACCTAACCTAACCTAACCTAACCTAACCTAACCTAACCTAACCTAACCTAACCTAACCTAACCTAACCTAACCTAACCTAACCTAACCTAACCTAACCTAACCTAACCTAACCTAACCTAACCTAACCTAACCTAACCTAACCTAACCTAACCTAACCTAACCTAACCTAACCTAACCTAACCTAACCTAACCTAACCTAACCTAACCTAACCTAACCTAACCTAACCTAACCTAACCTAACCTAACCTAACCTAACCTAACCTAACCTAACCTAACCTAACCTAACCTAACCTAACCTAACCTAACCTAACCTAACCTAACCTAACCTAACCTAACCTAACCTAACCTAACCTAACCTAACCTAACCTAACCTAACCTAACCTAACCTCTAACCTAACCTAACCTAACCTAACCTAACCTAACCTAACCTAACCTAACCTAACCTAACCTAACCTAACCTAACCTAACCTAACCTAACCTAACCTAACCTAACCTAACCTAACCTAACCTAACCTAACCTAACCTAACCTAACCTAACCTAACCTAACCTAACCTAACCTAACCTAACCTAACCTAACCTAACCTAACCTAACCTAACCTAACCTAACCTAACCTAACCTAACCTAACCTAACCTAACCTAACCTAACCTAACCTAACCTAACCTAACCTAACCTAACCTAACCTAACCTAACCTAACCTAACCTAACCTAACCTAACCTAACCTAACCTAACCTAACCTAACCTAACCTAACCTAACCTAACCTAACCTAACCTAACCTAACCTAACCTAACCTAACCTAACCTAACCTAACCTAACCTAACCTAACCTAACCTAACCTAACCTAACCTAACCTAACCTAACCTAACCTAACCTAACCTAACCTAACCTAACCTAACCTAACCTAACCTAACCTAACCTAACCTAACCTAACCTAACCTAACCTAACCTAACCTAACCTAACCTAACCTAACCTAACCTAACCTAACCTAACCTAACCTAACCTAACCTAACCTAACCTAACCTAACCTAACCTAACCTAACCTAACCTAACCTAACCTAACCTAACCTAACCTAACCTAACCTAACCTAACCTAACCTAACCTAACCTAACCTAACCTAACCTAACCTAACCTAACCTAACCTAACCTAACCTAACCTAACCTAACCTAACCTAACCTAACCTAACCTAACCTAACCTAACCTAACCTAACCTAACCTAACCTAACCTAACCTAACCTAACCTAACCTAACCTAACCTAACCTAACCTAACCTAACCTAACCTAACCTAACCTAACCTAACCTAACCTAACCTAACCTAACCTAACCTAACCTAACCTAACCTAACCTAACCTAACCTAACCTAACCTAACCTAACCTAACCTAACCTAACCTAACCTAACCTAACCTAACCTAACCTAACCTAACCTAACCTAACCTAACCTAACCTAACCTAACCTAACCTAACCTAACCTAACCTAACCTAACCTAACCTAACCTAACCTAACCTAACCTAACCTAACCTAACCTAACCTAACCTAACCTAACCTAACCTAACCTAACCTAACCTAACCTAACCTAACCTAACCTAACCTAACCTAACCTAACCTAACCTAACCTAACCTAACCTAACCTAACCTAACCTAACCTAACCTAACCTAACCTAACCTAACCTAACCTAACCTAACCTAACCTAACCTAACCTAACCTAACCTAACCTAACCTAACCTAACCTAACCTAACCTAACCTAACCTAACCTAACCTAACCTAACCTAACCTAACCTAACCTAACCTAACCTAACCTAACCTAACCTAACCTAACCTAACCTAACCTAACCTAACCTAACCTAACCTAACCTAACCTAACCTAACCTAACCTAACCTAACCTAACCTAACCTAACCTAACCTAACCTAACCTAACCTAACCTAACCTAACCTAACCTAACCTAACCTAACCTAACCTAACCTAACCTAACCTAACCTAACCTAACCTAACCTAACCTAACCTAACCTAACCTAACCTAACCTAACCTAACCTAACCTAACCTAACCTAACCTAACCTAACCTAACCTAACCTAACCTAACCTAACCTAACCTAACCTAACCTAACCTAACCTAACCTAACCTAACCTAACCTAACCTAACCTAACCTAACCTAACCTAACCTAACCTAACCTAACCTAACCTAACCTAACCTAACCTAACCTAACCTAACCTAACCTAACCTAACCTAACCTAACCTAACCTAACCTAACCTAACCTAACCTAACCTAACCTAACCTAACCTAACCTAACCTAACCTAACCTAACCTAACCTAACCTAACCTAACCTAACCTAACCTAACCTAACCTAACCTAACCTAACCTAACCTAACCTAACCTAACCTAACCTAACCTAACCTAACCTAACCTAACCTAACCTAACCTAACCTAACCTAACCTAACCTAACCTAACCTAACCTAACCTAACCTAACCTAACCTAACCTAACCTAACCTAACCTAACCTAACCTAACCTAACCTAACCTAACCTAACCTAACCTAACCTAACCTAACCTAACCTAACCTAACCTAACCTAACCTAACCTAACCTAACCTAACCTAACCTAACCTAACCTAACCTAACCTAACCTAACCTAACCTAACCTAACCTAACCTAACCTAACCTAACCTAACCTAACCTAACCTAACCTAACCTAACCTAACCTAACCTAACCTAACCTAACCTAACCTAACCTAACCTAACCTAACCTAACCTAACCTAACCTAACCTAACCTAACCTAACCTAACCTAACCTAACCTAACCTAACCTAACCTAACCTAACCTAACCTAACCTAACCTAACCTAACCTAACCTAACCTAACCTAACCTAACCTAACCTAACCTAACCTAACCTAACCTAACCTAACCTAACCTAACCTAACCTAACCTAACCTAACCTAACCTAACCTAACCTAACCTAACCTAACCTAACCTAACCTAACCTAACCTAACCTAACCTAACCTAACCTAACCTAACCTAACCTAACCTAACCTAACCTAACCTAACCTAACCTAACCTAACCTAACCTAACCTAACCTAACCTAACCTAACCTAACCTAACCTAACCTAACCTAACCTAACCTAACCTAACCTAACCTAACCTAACCTAACCTAACCTAACCTAACCTAACCTAACCTAACCTAACCTAACCTAACCTAACCTAACCTAACCTAACCTAACCTAACCTAACCTAACCTAACCTAACCTAACCTAACCTAACCTAACCTAACCTAACCTAACCTAACCTAACCTAACCTAACCTAACCTAACCTAACCTAACCTAACCTAACCTAACCTAACCTAACCTAACCTAACCTAACCTAACCTAACCTAACCTAACCTAACCTAACCTAACCTAACCTAACCTAACCTAACCTAACCTAACCTAACCTAACCTAACCTAACCTAACCTAACCTAACCTAACCTAACCTAACCTAACCTAACCTAACCTAACCTAACCTAACCTAACCTAACCTAACCTAACCTAACCTAACCTAACCTAACCTAACCTAACCTAACCTAACCTAACCTAACCTAACCTAACCTAACCTAACCTAACCTAACCTAACCTAACCTAACCTAACCTAACCTAACCTAACCTAACCTAACCTAACCTAACCTAACCTAACCTAACCTAACCTAACCTAACCTAACCTAACCTAACCTAACCTAACCTAACCTAACCTAACCTAACCTAACCTAACCTAACCTAACCTAACCTAACCTAACCTAACCTAACCTAACCTAACCTAACCTAACCTAACCTAACCTAACCTAACCTAACCTAACCTAACCTAACCTAACCTAACCTAACCTAACCTAACCTAACCTAACCTAACCTAACCTAACCTAACCTAACCTAACCTAACCTAACCTAACCTAACCTAACCTAACCTAACCTAACCTAACCTAACCTAACCTAACCTAACCTAACCTAACCTAACCTAACCTAACCTAACCTAACCTAACCTAACCTAACCTAACCTAACCTAACCTAACCTAACCTAACCTAACCTAACCTAACCTAACCTAACCTAACCTAACCTAACCTAACCTAACCTAACCTAACCTAACCTAACCTAACCTAACCTAACCTAACCTAACCTAACCTAACCTAACCTAACCTAACCTAACCTAACCTAACCTAACCTAACCTAACCTAACCTAACCTAACCTAACCTAACCTAACCTAACCTAACCTAACCTAACCTAACCTAACCTAACCTAACCTAACCTAACCTAACCTAACCTAACCTAACCTAACCTAACCTAACCTAACCTAACCTAACCTAACCTAACCTAACCTAACCTAACCTAACCTAACCTAACCTAACCTAACCTAACCTAACCTAACCTAACCTAACCTAACCTAACCTAACCTAACCTAACCTAACCTAACCTAACCTAACCTAACCTAACCTAACCTAACCTAACCTAACCTAACCTAACCTAACCTAACCTAACCTAACCTAACCTAACCTAACCTAACCTAACCTAACCTAACCTAACCTAACCTAACCTAACCTAACCTAACCTAACCTAACCTAACCTAACCTAACCTAACCTAACCTAACCTAACCTAACCTAACCTAACCTAACCTAACCTAACCTAACCTAACCTAACCTAACCTAACCTAACCTAACCTAACCTAACCTAACCTAACCTAACCTAACCTAACCTAACCTAACCTAACCTAACCTAACCTAACCTAACCTAACCTAACTAACCTAACCTAACCTAACCTAACCTAACCTAACCTAACCTAACCTAACCTAACCTAACCTAACCTAACCTAACCTAACCTAACCTAACCTAACCTAACCTAACCTAACCTAACCTAACCTAACCTAACCTAACCTAACCTAACCTAACCTAACCTAACCTAACCTAACCTAACCTAACCTAACCTAACCTAACCTAACCTAACCTAACCTAACCTAACCTAACCTAACCTAACCTAACCTAACCTAACCTAACCTAACCTAACCTAACCTAACCTAACCTAACCTAACCTAACCTAACCTAACCTAACCTAACCTAACCTAACCTAACCTAACCTAACCTAACCTAACCTAACCTAACCTAACCTAACCTAACCTAACCTAACCTAACCTAACCTAACCTAACCTAACCTAACCTAACCTAACCTAACCTAACCTAACCTAACCTAACCTAACCTAACCTAACCTAACCTAACCTAACCTAACCTAACCTAACCTAACCTAACCTAACCTAACCTAACCTAACCTAACCTAACCTAACCTAACCTAACCTAACCTAACCTAACCTAACCTAACCTAACCTAACCTAACCTAACCTAACCTAACCTAACCTAACCTAACCTAACCTAACCTAACCTAACCTAACCTAACCTAACCTAACCTAACCTAACCTAACCTAACCTAACCTAACCTAACCTAACCTAACCTAACCTAACCTAACCTAACCTAACCTAACCTAACCTAACCTAACCTAACCTAACCTAACCTAACCTAACCTAACCTAACCTAACCTAACCTAACCTAACCTAACCTAACCTAACCTAACCTAACCTAACCTAACCTAACCTAACCTAACCTAACCTAACCTAACCTAACCTAACCTAACCTAACCTAACCTAACCTAACCTAACCTAACCTAACCTAACCTAACCTAACCTAACCTAACCTAACCTAACCTAACCTAACCTAACCTAACCTAACCTAACCTAACCTAACCTAACCTAACCTAACCTAACCTAACCTAACCTAACCTAACCTAACCTAACCTAACCTAACCTAACCTAACCTAACCTAACCTAACCTAACCTAACCTAACCTAACCTAACCTAACCTAACCTAACCTAACCTAACCTAACCTAACCTAACCTAACCTAACCTAACCTAACCTAACCTAACCTAACCTAACCTAACCTAACCTAACCTAACCTAACCTAACCTAACCTAACCTAACCTAACCTAACCTAACCTAACCTAACCTAACCTAACCTAACCTAACCTAACCTAACCTAACCTAACCTAACCTAACCTAACCTAACCTAACCTAACCTAACCTAACCTAACCTAACCTAACCTAACCTAACCTAACCTAACCTAACCTAACCTAACCTAACCTAACCTAACCTAACCTAACCTAACCTAACCTAACCTAACCTAACCTAACCTAACCTAACCTAACCTAACCTAACCTAACCTAACCTAACCTAACCTAACCTAACCTAACCTAACCTAACCTAACCTAACCTAACCTAACCTAACCTAACCTAACCTAACCTAACCTAACCTAACCTAACCTAACCTAACCTAACCTAACCTAACCTAACCTAACCTAACCTAACCTAACCTAACCTAACCTAACCTAACCTAACCTAACCTAACCTAACCTAACCTAACCTAACCTAACCTAACCTAACCTAACCTAACCTAACCTAACCTAACCTAACCTAACCTAACCTAACCTAACCTAACCTAACCTAACCTAACCTAACCTAACCTAACCTAACCTAACCTAACCTAACCTAACCTAACCTAACCTAACCTAACCTAACCTAACCTAACCTAACCTAACCTAACCTAACCTAACCTAACCTAACCTAACCTAACCTAACCTAACCTAACCTAACCTAACCTAACCTAACCTAACCAAAACCTAACCGGTGACCTCCGACAAGTGTGCATGTGTTGCATGTCGCTCCTGTGTTAATCTAATATTTTTAGCGGTTCGATTGCTTAAGAAAACATAATTTTTGCATAGTAAATTCGATGAGTTGATAAGGGTTGGACCAGTGGAAGAATTTTGGATTTTCGAGCTGTTTTTTGGCAAAAAATTTGGAAAATTTAAAATTTATATCTGACGTTTGTCAAAATTGGAAAAGTTACAAAAATTGCGTTATTTGAGAATAATTTTGGCTTATGAAATACGACGGGTCAACAAGGGTCAGACCACGATAAAATTTTGGAATTACGAGCTGTTTTTTGGGCAAAAAATTTGGAAAATTTAAAATTTATATCTGACGTTTGTCAAAATTGGAAAAGTTACAAAAATTGCGTTATTTGGGAATAATTTTGGCTTATAAAATACAACGGGTCAATAAGGATCAGACCAATATAAAAGCTTTAGGATTTTGAGCTCTTTTAAGGAAGAATTTGGAAAATTTTGGAAAATTTGGAAAGTTTTGTATTTGACGTTTGTCTAAGTTATTAGGAAGTAATCTAAATTTTAATGGATTCCTACGAAGAAGCGTCGAAATTATTAGTCAATGAAGCAAAAAAAATTAAGGAGCAAGTTGCTTTAAGTGGAAACTTAAAAAGTTCAATAAAAATATCAATTCTGGAGTCTTTGGAAAATATCAACGATATTGCAAAAAAAATTAACTTATTGGCAACTTCAAATCAAAATTTACAGTCTACCGAAGTCGCAGGTGAAAAACGTATTAGAGAAGTTATCAGGGAAGAACTAAAAGTTGTTCTGGACGAGGTTAAGAAGGTTCCACCCGTTCAGCAACTTTCGTATGCTGGTGTGGTTGCCCCTAAGCAACCCAAAAACCTCCCCAGCTTAATTGTAACCCCAATTAATAATGCGTTAAAAAACCACGATCAGGTTATAAAAAAATGGAAGGAAGTAATATCGTTCCGAACCAAAAATTTTGCACCTGTTTCAACCACAAAATTGTCAAATAATAAAATAAAGATAACTTTCGATAATGGTAATCAAAAAGATGAAATAACCACTCAACTAAAAGATAACACAAATTTTAAAGTCGATGAACCAGTAATCTTACACCCTAATATAATCATTAAGGGAATCTCTCGAGAGGTAGCAAGGGAGGACCTAATTGAGGTGATCACGACGCAGAACGATCGGGTCCGGGACTTGCTTTTGCAGAAGGAGTCAATAAAAATAAAATTTCTAAAAAACAACCGTAACAAACACTTATATAATGCGATTTTGCAAGTGAGTCCCAAGCTTTTTGCAACTATCATTAGCTGTGAAAGACTTAATATTGACCATGAGAGAGTGCATGTGTCTGAATTTTTATCAGTACGACAGTGCTTCACATGCCTCTCTTATGGTCATTTAAGGAGGTTCTGCGATTGCAAGTCTCCGGCCTGCTCGTTTTGCGGGGGTGATCACCTCTTTGAGGAGTGCCCAAATAAAACTGATAACAACAAACAAAAATGTAAAAATTGTCATTTTAGTAACATAAAGAACAAAACAAGTTTGGACATCAAACATTCGGCAACTTCAAATAAATGTTCAATTTATAAGGCAATGGAGGGCAGATTAAAAGAAAAGATCACTTATGGGTGGTAAGACAATAAAATTTGTACAGTGTAACCTGATGCGTTCGTATGCTTGTCATCGTGAATTCCTTCAATATTTCATGCTAAGCGACCGGGATGTCGCTCTCATCACCGAACCATATGTAGGCCGAATTAATCATGTTAAAGGTCTGGCTGGTGTACATGTCTTCCAATGTAACAAGAACAAGAACAATAATCCACGGGTAAAGAGCTGCATCCTGGTCAAACAGAGTATTGGAGCAGTACTGGGCATGTCCCAGTATTGTGATACCAATCTTTGTGTGATCAGGATGTGCATAGGACGCAGGTTCTTGTTTGTTGGAAGCGTTTACATAGAGCCAGACGTAGACGTGAATGACACTCTGGTAAATCTGAACCATTTCTTGAGCAAAGTTAACGGCTCGCACGTTATCGTAGGTGGTGATGTTAACGGTGCGAACCCTGCTTGGGGTTCGTTAATCGGAGATGAACGAGGTGATGATGTCCTCAGCATTGCATATTCGCAAGATCTGAATATATGCAATGAAGGAGGCTCGTCGACATTTGAAGTTGTCCGGGACGGCAACATTCTTGAATCAATTATAGATGTGACGATGTCGTCCGAGGGCATCGCTTCTCGTTTGTCGCTTTGGAGCGTTGATAAGTCGATTTGTCCGTCATCTGACCATCATGCTATCACTTTTACGGTTTCGGTTGATCAATGTTTAACTGCAGCCGTCGAAAAGTCAACTTACCTTTTTAGAAACAAAACGGCAGATTGGCAGAAATTCTCAACCTCTTTAGGCAAAAACTTAACACAGTCAAAATTATTAAATACAATTTTCGAAAATATTACTCCCGGCTCCTTGGACTGCGTTGTGGAAACATTAACGGAGGACATACGCAAATCATGTTTCTCCTCCATGAAAATACGTGGAAACACTAAGCCGTATAATCCATGGTGGTCTAAGGAGCTGGAAGTGTTGAAAAAGAGGTGTATCGATGTTCATCATCGTATTCGTTCTGGCGTTCGCCAGAATTTGGATATAACCCAACTTCTGGGGGCTCAGGCTGAGCTAAAGAAGGAGTACGCTGATTTAATTAGATCCACCTCTACAAATCATTTTAGAGAATTCTGCCAATTGCAAAATAAAGAAAATGTGTGGTCAATGACGGGCAGATTGATCAAAGACGCTCCAATGCAACGTTCACCATCGACGCTGATGTGCGAAGGCAGATTTACCGAGGACAGTGACGAGACAGCCGACAAACTGTTGAGACACTTTTACCCTGACGACAGTAACGACACCTTACTGCGACATTACGAACTACGACACATGTTTAATTCGCCCTATGTATGTGATTCAGCCGAGGAAGAGGAATTCACTGTTGATGAGGTATTGGACGCATTAGGTACTATGAGTCCAAACAGAGCCCCTGGCGTAGACAACCTCACGTCTGATATTTGCACTGCGTTTGCGTCAGAGTATCCCCTGTTCCTTACCAGTCTGTTTAATTCATGCCTGGCTGTTGGTCATTTCCCAACACCATGGAAACAAGCATTTGTAAAAATATTACCAAAGCCCAACAAAGACTTATCCGATCTATCCTCGTTTCGACCTATTGGCCTTTTGCCTGTTTTTGGCAAACTATTGGAAAAACTAATAATAAAAAGATTAATATTTTATGGCCAACAGCGTCGGGCATGGAATGAACGACAATTTGGTTTTAAGGAGCAGGTGTCTACTACTGACGCTTTGCGAAACGCAGTCAATATAATCAGACGTGAGAAGGGTCGAAAGCGCCAGGTTCTGGCTGTATCCCTAGACATTAAAGCGGCGTTCGACAACGCTTGGTGGCCAGCACTATTCAACAGATTGCGAAATATTAAATGTCCGCGCAACGTATATAACATTCTACGTAGTTATATAGAGAATCGATCTGTCGAGCTGGCTTACGCTGACGGAAAGTCGCGCAAGTATATGACAAAGGGATGCATCCAAGGCTCTGTTTGTGGTCCTACTTTTTGGAATATTATATTGGACGAGCTTCTCGAGATAGGCTTGCCGGAGGGATGTTATCTGCAAGCTTTTGCAGATGACGTCTTTCTAATCGTAAGCGCGTCCAATGTAACACAACTGGAAGAGCGTACTAATAGAGCACTTGCTGCTATTCACGGGTGGGGTACTGGAGTAAAACTCTTGTTCAGTGCCCCGAAAACCCAAGCTGTGGCCTTCACACCAAAAGCTAGACAGGCAACCATTTATTTTAACAATGTTCAAATTAATTTCGATACAAAAATTAAAATTTTAGGCATTATTTTAGATCAAAATTTAAAATTTAACGAACATGTTAAATACATCATTTTAAAAGTTAATAATATTTTTAAGAAATTATGTAGCTTCGTGCGTCCGACGTGGGGAATTCATCCTGAAAACCTCGAAACGATATACCACGGAGTCGTAGAACCAATTTTAACTTATGGGGCTAGCATTTGGTGTGGAGCGTTAAAGTATCAGTACGTGCGACGTTGGTTGCGCTCCTTTCAGCGGACGTACGCTATCAGGACGGTGCGCGCATTTAGGACCGTCTCGGCAATATCTGCTCTTGCCTTGGCTGGATTTTTACCGATCGAGTTAAGGATAGAGGAAGTCGCGAAGCTAGAGATGATAAAGGCGAATGGAACTTTTGAT